>BQNB010059954.1:0-35000 GCA_026074375.1 Tanacetum coccineum | reverse complement strand
TGGGCCCTCTCGAGTTGGATACTCGAGGAGTGGAGTAGGGCGAAGAGGAGCTTCATGACCGAACCACTATAAATCATTGTGTCGGTTTACATTTTCTTTTACCTTTCGCTTTACTTATTTATTTACATTTATTGCTTTACTTTTATACTTGCATTGTATTCATGATTGTGTGAATGGTTGTGTATATCCTGTTAGTTAAAGTTGTGTAGCTCTTTGTGCTAAATATTGTGAGTGCGGTTATATTGTTAGAATATGCTTTAGCTATTGTAAACCTATGATCGACACTCTCATATTGCGTTAAAATTGATTGGTGATTTGATACAAAAGATCTAGTCCAAAAACCTCTTCTGGAGGTGGTCCTATAAATCAGGCGGCCCCCTGATATACTTGGCGGCCCCCATATATATATGGGACCGCCAGTAGAAGAGTGATGTAATTCTTGATCATAAAGTTTTTAATGGAAACGTATTCCCCCCTTCCCCTCTACGGTTTCCACAAATTCATTTATGGGCTTGGTGTTGTTCCCACAATTGAAGAACCCATAAATATGTATTTTGATAATACTAGAGCCATAGCAATAGCGAAAGATCATGGAGTCACTAAAGGTGCAAGATATTTTCGCGCAAAAGTTCACTATCTTCGAGAAACCATAAAAATAGGTGATGTAAAGATAGAAAAGGTTGAGTCAGATGACAACTTAGCTGACCCTTTTACGAAGGCTTTAGCATTTCTTAAGCATTCTAAATTGACTAAGAAAATAGGAATGATACCAGCTAGTAGTCTCATGTAAATCTGTGTTTATTAGTATTTGGATAATTTGGAATTTTAAGACAATTTTTATTTTCTGATGAATAAAGATACTTGATGTTTGTTTTCATTCATATAATAACTGTTATTCTATATTTGCATGTTTAATCCTTGAATGATTTATCATTCTAAATATGTCCATTGTCGGTTAACAATATGGGAATATTGTTACATAAGGCAAATATAAGTGTTGGTTATATTTTTTGAATATACTGATTGTTCCTGCCAAACTCATGTGTATTCACAAGGGATGCATATTGGATACCCCAACCTTCGAATATTTACTTTTGGATCCTCGTCATGAGTAATATATCAAAAATGGTTTAATAAGTCATCCTTACACTTGACATGCAAGCAAGTTCTGTATGTGTGGATATCACTTTTTGATTATAAGTCAAACATTATCCTGAATAAGGTAGTCATAAAGGCTATTTTTGGAAGTGATGTGAAGCAGCATCCACAACACTTGTAGTCAACAAAGAATTTGTTCCTCCACTTGATAAATGCAGTAAGATACTATGGGCCCTCTCTAGAATTAATCAGATAATTGCATGGCCATGCCCAAAGGGTAATACAAGATGATTTTTTGTTACATTTGGTAAATCTGAATTATTTCTATAACGAGAAACATAATGTTAAACTATATGGAATGAGTTAGGATCTATATTCATGGTTTAACAGTATTTGTAACAAAGGGATGATGATAAAAGCAAGATATAAACTAACCATTATAAGCTAAGATTGTTCATGAAACTTTATCTTAACTGTTTCTAATTTAAAGGTAATTTTGTGTGTTTGCTAGACGTTGCCAATTATCAGTATATCTGCAGCCTGCTACTCCGACTCCCAAGTGGGAGCTGTTGGAATATGTTAGTCGGTTTCGCAAGTTATACATTAGAAATATGTGAGCCTATTAGGGGCACACGCGTTAAACATGAAGAGTATGTTTTACTTCACGATAAATATTTAAATAGTCGTTAGTTTACGTTACTAGTATAACTAACTTAATGAATAGTTTAAATATAAAAACCAAAGGTCTAAAATGAACAAAAACCAAACCTCGGGGATCCCATTGTTGGCCTAATCCCCTAAAGGTTCTAGAAGGGGGTGTTTGTTCGGTTATAGAGTTTAAGGAGGGGAGAAAAGGAAAATTAGTTTCCTTGTTGTACAAGAATAGGGTTTGGGCTTGTGCCTATATAAACACAACCCCTACACCTCATTCTTCATTCATTCTACAACTCACAAAACCCTAAAATCACTTAGGCTTTTTGCTCTCCCCTCTCCCAAAAAACGATCGACCGAAATCCTAAAGTGATTTTCGGTTCTCTCCCATTTTCTTAACCGAATTCAACCTAAACCCTTTTAGGGTTTTCGGTTTTCCTTGATTTCCTAGCTCGACAATTAAAGATCCTCACTTGGTGCTTTATTGGTGTTTTCCCTAGCTCGCCGAAACAACAAAACCCTAACTAGGGTTTCGGTGCATTGGTTTTTGGTTCTAGGTTTTCGGTTTTGATTATAAACCTTAACCGAATTTCAGTCAATTAGGGTTTATAAGTTTTCGATTCAAGCTCAAGTAGTATGTTTGGGAATCGATTCAACACAAGGTGTTTGGTTCGTGAAGGTAGACTAGCAATCGACTCATACTTGATTGACGTGTTTATGTGAGCAACCGTAGAGGCACTAATTTAACTGCTAACTCGTTTTCAGGATCTAAGGCTTAAAGGTTAGTTTACTTCCCTTTTATTATGTGTTAATCTATGTGTTAAAACTAGATCCATTCCGCTACGTACTCATAACTAACTTGGTTACCTAGTTTTTTAAATCCCAACATGAGCATCACGTGATTATTGTGATCTATAATAACTCGGGTTTACCGGGTAAGGGGTATGACCGTCTACATTCTACTCCCGCCGGAGTGGTTGGGTATTGTTATCGTTATGCAGTGGCTTACATATATACTATCTTGAAAATTCAAGAAATTTCTTCATATGGCGTACTTGATTAACGCATAATCGGCTCTTGATCCTGAGTGTTCATAGGTCACTGGTCATGATCACTATCTTAGTATGTTGGACTGCCAGTTTTAGCGAGACAAACTATTTTCGACAAATTAATTTTGTGTTCAGTTTAGATATATCTCATATGGACATTCCCTCATTCCAAGCAATTCTATGTTGTTAGATTAGCTAGTAGGAGTATATCCTATAAATTTTATTGAATCAAGGAGATCATGGCAAGATGTCAGCAGTAAACCATCATCAACATCCAATGAGGTCTAAATTATACCGAGGGAAAGAGATTCAATCATGTTTTTTATTCTTTTGAGTTCAGCTTTCTATTCTTTTTACCGTTCCCACAAGCGCCATGTAGGTCAACAAAATGTCCTCTCTTGAAAAGGTCTATTCACCAGTATATTCATCTCAAGTAGTTCAATGTAAAGGGCCGTCTTCTTACTCGGCCCCAAATCACAAGTGTCCATATAATCAAAGCACATATGAATTAATCGCACGTCACCCCGATCCCCACTCATGTTGACTTCGTCAATAACGTGTTTACATGTCACATAAGTGAGAGAAGAAATATGTAATGGATACGAGTTTATAGGCATGGGTAGCTATGGAATGGGCAAAATGTCCCTACGAGCTAGGGGTAAGCATAGGTGTAACACCCCCAAAAATGTGTCGCAGCGGAAATATGTCAGGGGGCGTTACTTCATAATACACCAGCTCAAGATACAAGAGAACGACCTCTAAATGTGTCGTTTGTAAAACAATCTCGTTAATTTTCTGAAATCAAAATAATAGTTGTCCCATAATTGCATCACCATGAAAAACTTGAATGTAAAGACTCCAATGCACATCAAATAATCCAAGCATCTAATTCACCTGAGAAAAACATGCTTAAAAGTGTCAACATTAAAGTTGGTGAGTTCATAGAGTTTTGTAAGTATAAATGTAAATGTTGAAATCCAAAGATTTATAACGTATGTATGACCATTTCAATCCTTATAATAATCGCCAAAAGTGTAAGAGTAAATGTAGAACCAAAAGAGTTTAGTGTTTATTGCTTCGCCGCAATATAATGAAAAGTGTTCAGAAATTAGTAATGTTTAATAAGTAGTATGGACAGTGAAATCGTTGATTTTCCAAAATGTATGGGTCTACTATAACAAATACAGTACCACATAAATAATATCTACTGTTGCACTAAGCTCATGACACCGAAGCTCGACATATAGTATGTAATATATGCACCAAAAGGTGCCAGTGTAGATGTTCAAACCCGTAACATCCAAATTTGTTCCGACATGTATGCATCGTTTGTTTCAGTACTGTCGAACTAGTGAGAGCTACTCACCGAACAGGGATGTCAATCCTAAATAGATCTATTTATACACTCGCGCTTCCTTAACCGGTCCTCCGGTCAAGAATTTAACAGTTCATGATAATGGGCAATGGTGGGTTACGTTACTTAGGCAAATACGGTAAACAGGAGATGAGAACCGACAACAATTGTGTCCAAGAAAAAATTAACTGTGTATTCGTAAATAGCTTTGGATGTACTTAAATCCATAAGTAGATAGAGTGTGATATAAATCAAGCAATTGAGTTTGTAATGAGTATGTAAACAATTTCGTAAACGTGTATGTAAACCAATTTGAAATCAATCATGTAAATGTGTTTGTAATGAATTGCAAAATCAAGTATGTAAACCAAGTGTGTAGAATAGTATGTAAAAGATATTGTAAACGAATATGTAAACAAGTTGTATTGAGCATGTATTCTCCCCCGAGATTTGTAAAGTAAATGTAAAACAAGTGAAAGAGGGGCTATAAACTCACATCGATGATGAAGAACGATTGGCGAGAATGCGCGTATTAAGCGCCAGACAAAATGAAAACTGAAATGGCTCGATCAAGAAGTTGCAACTAGTCTTAACGGCTAAGTCTCACTAGCCTTGGGTAATGCGTTTGGGTTTCCCGATGAATTGTTGTGTCAACGCGACACGTTGATAAAAGATTTAGATTTAAAGTTGTAATAGTTTGGTGGTTGGTTAAATAATTAATTCAAAGGTAAACGTAAGGTGTGTAATATATTCCGTATATATTACCTATTGAAAAATGACCTATATAGCTCACACTGTGAATTATATGACAAGATACACAACCCAAAGAATAACTCGAATAGTATATAATATATGACATGTTTTATATCCAAAAGGTGACAATTTAAAATAAAATGGTTTAATTATATAATACTTCCCAAGTATTATATAAGAAGATAATTTAAATAAAAGAAACCAAATAATTCGACACGTCCCCAAATATCCCCAAATGATTTAATAGAAAGTTTCTTTATAAAAATGGACACACGTTTTGAATCTGCAAATTATGTTAAACGACGTTTTTAAAACTCTTACAACAGTTATGATGTTATTTTCTAGTTGATAATTATAAAATATAAGATTATTTTATAATGTAATATATTGTTTTCTCGACGGGTTGCCAAAGTAGTTATCCCATTTGTAAAAGTATAGTTTCCGTTTGTTTATCCGGTTATTGATATATTACAAATTAACAAATCTTAAAATTATATAACTTAACCCTTTTTGTATCAATCCATGTTGCAATTTACTCGTGTGTTATTAGGCGAGATTTAAGTAATATATGACACATTTATTTAACCAATAACCACCATTTAATCCGGTTTAATATTTATAAAAACTTATGATATACTTATTATTCGATTTATATAAATTAAGACACACCCTTAAAGATTGTTTCTGCTCACCCAAACACGTTATTGTAATCTTTCTCTTAACCCCAAACGCACCCCTTGGTGCAATCTGCAAAACCAAACACTCCCTTATGGAGTTTCTGCACAAACCAAACACCCTTGTTGGCGATTTCGGCTAAACCAAACACACCCTTTTGCTGTTAACAGCCAAACCAAACGCGCCTTTTTGTATTTATAACAGCCAAACGCACCCCTTGGCGTTAGCTGTTACAACCAAACGCACCCTTGTGCGATTTTTAACCAAACCCAACGCACCCTTGCTGACCCGACTGTCGTCCCGGCTGTCCCCGTAGCCAACCCGACCCAAACGCACCCTAGTGGTTGATAACCCTCAAACCAATCTCACCCTATGTCGTGTTAGCCCACGAAACCAAACCCGATAACCCAACCCTCCCCGGCTGACCCCGCTGTCAAACCTGACGCAAACCAAACACACCCTTGTCGGGTGTTTTAATTAAAACCAACGCACCCTGCGCGGTTGTATGACATCCAAACGCACCCTATTCTCCAGCCTAAGACCCCCGGCTTTCAAGCCCAACCTGCAAACCAACTGCACCCTCATCGGTGCAAAACACAACCCGACACCTCGTCGGGGTTTATATATATCCGAACAAACCACCCTTTCGGGTGGTTTACCAACCAACCGAACGCTCCCCTATCGTGGTGATGATATGGTGGTTGTGCGATGATGATGGAGAAGATGGTGGCGGTGCAGTGGGGTGGTGGAATTGGCGCGTGGGATGAGTGGGGTTAGTGGATCGGGTAGATCGGCGAAGTGATGGGGAGTCTTTTGTCTTCGCCGAAAAACCCGCCGGAAAATTTCCGGCGGTGGTGGTGGTCGCCGGCTGCCGGACATGGGAGGGAGAGAGGAGAGGTGAGTGAAAGTGTGTGTGTTTATATTAGAGAGTGAAATGAAATTGTTATATAAGTTTTATATATATATATATATATTAAATGTGACAAGTTATTATAGTTGAGGGGTTTAAAGCGTATATTTTTATTATAGTTTTGGTAAGAACGGTTCGAGACTCATTTGAGCGACCTAACGGACGATTCAACACACGAAACTTGCGCCGTTGTTTTCCGAATCATTTTTCTGATAAAAATAAGTATTTACAAATTTTATTGAATCAAGGAGATCATGGCAAGATGTCAGCAGTAAACCATCATCAACATCCAATGAGGTCTAAATTATACTAAAGGAAAGAGATTCAATCATATTTTTGATTCTTTTGAGTTCAGCTTTCTATTCTTTTTACCGTTCCCACAAGCGCCATGTAGGTCACACAAAATGTCCTCTCTTGAAAAGGTCTATTCACCAGTATATTCATCTCAAGTAGTTCAATGTAAAGGGCCGTCTTCTTACTCGGCCCCAAATCACAAGTGTCCATATAATCAAAGCACACATGAATTAATCGCACGTCACCCCGATCCCCACTCATGTTGACTTCGTCAATAACGTGTTGACATGTCACATAAGTGAGAGAATAAATATGTAATGGATACGAGTTTATGGGCATGGGTAGCTATGGAATGGGCTAAGTGTCCCTATGAGCTAGGGGTGAGCATAGGTTCAAAACCGAACCGACAAAAATTAAACCGAATTGAAAATCAAGTTTGAGGAAAAACATGAACCGAAACCGAACCGAAGTTTAACGAGAAAAACCGAAACTGAACCGACAAAAACTGAACCGAATATATAGTTTAGGCGTATTTTTCTTTGTTTTAACCCGAACCAAAACGAAATCGAACCGAACCGACAAAACCGAACCAACAAAACCAAAACCAAAAACTATAAATATAAAAAACCAAAGACCAAACCGAAAATGGTCGGTTTGGTTTCGGTCGGTTCGACTTGGCTCGGTTTGTGCTCATGCCAAACACTATGTGTCAGAGCCATCTTTGAGGGTGTGCGGGGTGGGCGACCGCACAGGGCCTTAAAAGTTTTAGGGGCACAAAATTTATCCCGTTAACAATTATATGCATGGGTACATGCACTTTTTCGAAGAAAACAATGTTTAGATGAGAAAATATCTTTGTTGAGTAATATGTAAAATGTTTATATAACTAATTTGCATTATATTTTATAAATTATGACACTTTATATATAACATTTTATTTTTGAAAGGCCTAATTGTGTGATTTCGCACATGGCCCTCAAAAATTTCAAAATTTTAGAGATGACCATAACTATGTCCATATGATCTCTACGACAGGTTTTCAATATGGCAGGAAAAAACCATTATTATCACTTTGAAACTGCCAAAATTCTACAAGCAAATCATATTAGTGAGTGAGGGTGGATGAGTCTAGAGACATCTAATTCTTCATATATTACAAGCAATTCTATGATGTTCAGGAGTAAAGCTTGTATACGATAACAAGATGATGCGAGTTTATATTAGCTAGAGCCTGAGTCTAAATTACCACATATTTAACTTTAGGAACAATCTTCAAATTGAAAATTAGCTACCTTCCCAACTTCAAGAAAGAAAAAGAAAAAAAGTACCTCAGTTTGCCTCATTTGTATCATAGGGAGACCTAAGTCCTCAAGCTCCGACTCATGAATCATAGATTAAGTAAAGGCAGAACTCAATCTAACATAGGGGCTAAACGGCGTTGAGTTAAGAGGAATCTCGCTTGTGTTTCGCTTGACAAAACTAAAATGATACACGATACCAAAATGCAACATGTTATTGGCATTTTCTTTTGCAAGAGTAATAATTTTATTCAACAAAACCAAATATAAGTAAATAGTAAAAAATCTTGAATTATATTTGAAGTTTGTGTATAACAATATGGATCATTGGTTTAGCAGGCCCACAATGTGGTCACTAAGCCCGGGTTCCCTTGTTCCACACATTATATACAGCCTCATAATAATTCGCCAATGTTGACTCCATCTGCATCGAGAATAATCATCAAGTATTAATCAACCCGTTGAAATAGTGAAATGAAATAGAATGAATCTAAAAATTATGATTTGAAAAGCGTTACCCATTTTCCAAACACAATCGAAAAAACCCCTTAGATTCAATCTAACTGAGTTTGCTTGTTTTGTAAATATGTTGACCTTAAAAGTCAAAAGTCAAACAAAACTAAACATTATTTGACCTCAATATTCAAACTGGTTTTTTTTGTCCTGGTTAACCTTAACAGTCAAAATGTTTTTTCCTTGTCAGCAGTCACTAACATAACTCTTGTCTGTTCAACCAAAAAGTTATTCAGCCAGCTAGTGTTTGCATTTGCCGAAAGATCCTTAACTGAAAAGTTGTCTAAAAGTCAATTTCTGAAGAATTTCTACAACATAAAACTTCCCATGTTTCCAGCGTTTCGTTTGAATCTCTTTAGGCTATGTTTCAGAACAACATATTTAATGCTCCCATACTTCAATGAGATACTGGGTGTGTTAGGGACATTGAACCTTTGGCCATTGGCGATATATTTTCCTGTCAAAACCTAACAAACATCTTATACAAAAAATTAAAGAGACCATAAACCTGTTTTTTCGTATAATTGGGGGGTGTTTGTGCTACACTCTGCACTCATCGAAGCAAAGATGAGCTAGTCTCATTTTTGTGAAAAATCACTATTTTCTGGACTCATCGGTAGCTGAAAACACTATTTTCTGGCTGAAGTTTCTTTAACTTTTATATAAAGATCAATATGTAAAATATAGTACAGTATTCGAAAAATCATAAAGAAGTGCGCTCTATACTTCATAAAGTTAGAAAAAGACTCAGCCAATGAGCTGAATGGCAATGAAAATCCTACTCTTTGAGATTATGCAATGACTTACCACATCGATATATAAAAGCCCAACTGTCTTGTTCAAGGACTAATAAATGTCAACTATCCTATGCTAGAACATTAGGTTCTGTGTGCAACAAACTAACCGCAAACACCCCTTATATTCAATCTAATTGAGTTTGCTTGTTTACAATATGCCTCAACATTTCTCAATGTGTTCCTATTTGCTAAAAGGATGTCACATCTAGTTGTATTGAAGAAATACTTATTTTTCGCTTAACTTAGGCTAACCTGTTAGAATATAGTTGGATAACAGATGTTTACCTTGCTAGTAACGATGGATTCCAATAAGCAGAAACAACATGCAGCGAGATCGGACGTATTCCATGTTCCAAGAAGCCTGTTGACAATACAGAAAGTATAATTTAGACCATGCTATAAGATGTATCGAAATCAATAGAAAGAGGCAAGAACTGCTTACCTTGGGAAAATAAAAAATATTTTCACGTATGCACTTTTGCTAAATGCTTGCACCCCTCTGTTGGAGTTTATCAGGATGCACGCAAAGACTCGCCTTTTTGTAAGGTTTTCTAATTGCGGTAGTGGTTATGATCTCTGTTAGTGAGACTGATTGCCAACCATCGTTAGCACCAAGGATCTGCAAAAATAAAACCAAGGAACTATGTTAGTCGCCTCCCGTAAGCTTTAAAAGAAGTTATATCTATAGAATACAATCTATGATAGCATTGTACCTAGTTTGTGGATGCGTCGGCCAAATTTGATCTTGCTAAGCCCAAGTAGCATTTGAGTCATTGCTTAAATATATCACATATTATGTAACCCACATTTCACCATATTAGAGAGTAATTCTCGCATAGAACGGCTATAACCCACTCCACTCCAAGCATACATCATGCCTGTATAAAAGCGAAAGTCAGAAAGAACGCCCAAAGTGAGAAGCAAAAAAATTCTGGAAAAAGCGATTTACATTGCACCAAAGATTTATGAGGATGGTATTGAAACTGTTCTTTTTGATGAATATCTTTTGCAAAAAGGCGCCTGTATTCAACGATTCTTGGAAACGTAAACAATAAGGTTTTTATGTTTAACTACATTACACATCAAAAGAACTCGAAACTCAAAAATAAACTGGAAACTTGCATAAATCCGAAATATAATTTAGCGTGGCACAACCCTAATAAATCGAATCCAAGAAGCGAAAGAATCACTTCGTATCTTAACCCGAAAAAACGCGACCCGAAAAAATGCAACCCGGAATATCAACTGTTTTTAAGAAAGTATCATTTACCTGTCTTGACTAAACTTGCAGCTGAAAATCGACTGCTTAATATTCCCTTGAAGCTGAACAATCTGAGGACTAAACTTCGTCTCATGTTAAAACTAAAAAACAAATCATGGGTCAGGATGCAATTTAACTCTTAAATGAAGCTCAACCATTAACTTGCTCGTTTCTTGTTTCATCTTCCCAATACCAATCCAACCACTAAAAAGAATCACCGGTTTACCTTCACCCCATTTAGGACCCACATCCAACTTAAACGTCCCTACCTGTTGCCTTTTAATCCCAACGCCACAGCGGGACCCCTTACAATTATTTAGAAATATAGTATAATCTTAATAAACTTAGTATTATATCTAAACTTGTTAGCATATCTAAATTAACAAATAAAGATATCGTGTCTACCCATATACGTAGTTTTCTTAAGTTAAAGCATCTCATGTTGAGAAAGCATTAAAAACGACATTTGTCATTTACTTTGTTTATCATACTCGGAACATAAAAAAGACGAATCTTATTATATGTTAATGAAGATTCAAACAATAATTCTAAACCTGTACTCTTTGTTCATAAATATAATAATGCGTGAAACTTATAACTCTTGACAAATACATACATGAGTATCAGGTACCATGGCTTGAGCCCTCGCGCGGCCCCAAGCCAAATCAAATCCATGACATCGGGTGCCCCATGGACCAAACAATTTACTAGTTCCTTGGCTTGAGTCAAGAGGCGATTTTTAATCAATTTTTTTATCGTTACAAGGTCCAATTACTATTTTCAAATAATAATGTTCTTTAAAGAAAACTTTTAGTTGTAACATTATCACTTGAAAGTGCATATCGAACATTTATTCATAATAGTCTGTAAAGAAAATTACGATGATACCTGAGTGTTAACAGGTTCCGTAGCATTCAATGATTCTCAAGCAAGAAAGACTCATCCATAGTAAATAGCCTGGGAAAAGAAAAAAATGCATAAGTCTGCTACCATGATCATTTATATCCTTACAAAATAACAATCAACAATGGATAAGCGTAGAGACCTGACAATTGGAGACGTAATAGACGAACTATGGCTTGCAGGAGAAGCTGCTTGGAGAACACCGTCTTCCAATAAATCAGCTCTATCATCTTCTTTCACCATACGATTTTCCAACTCGACCAAGATTATATCGGAACTTTTGCCACTGAAATCCATCCAAGTAAATAACTAAATACGTAATCATTAGACGCCATACGATTTCTTGAGCAGGGGATGCACCTAAACCACATACACAATCTTCTTTCACTATACGATTTTCCAACTCAACCACGGTTATATCAGAACTTTTTCCATTGAAATCCATCCAAGTAAATTACTAAATACGTAATCATTAGAAGCCATATGATTGCTTGAGTAGGGGACGCACCTAAACCACATATACAAATTTGTCTCACCCAACAACATCGAGAAACCTGCAATTCTCTCTTTTTTATTATGCATTTCCAAACTCTTGACCCCACCTATTCCACAAAACAGCAACTATTACGTATATCACAAACCAAATAAATTTAAAACAAACAAAGCACATTCCAACTTTTTAAAGCCGACTTACCAATCTTTCGTGCATCACGTTCTCCCGCACCATTCTCTTAAACGCACCTGACTCCTAAATCGAGAGAAAAAAACATCAAACCATTGCTCAAACAGTTTAATATTTAGTTTAACAATCTTAACATGGTTATTATATTCTGATAAAGCTATCATCAGTATTACAACCTAAAGTCTTGTCCACACATACCAAATGAGACCACTAATAACAAATGAGCACAAACTAAAACATACCCAATTTCTTCTTCTACCTACTCCACTTTCACTACCACAGCCGCAGCCGCAACCACGTCCAAAATCAAATCATACCAACTGCAAAAAAGAACCACAAAGTTCATAAAAACCACTAAACAAATTGAAATTAACAAAACCCCCAAATTATGACAAAATCCTAATTCGCGTAACTTAAACACTAAAAGTAAAATTAAAAAAAAACTATAATTTACAATTAAGCATAAAAAACGTAAATTAACATAAACTAATTTTTGACTTACCGTTTTTGGCATATGTGGGTTTTGGGGATGAAGATAGTTCGAGAGAGAGAGTGTGTGTTATCACTTTGGAGATGCAAAGTGCACCAAATATTATAATCACAATCTTCACAACCGATCAATCATCAGAATTGGTCAATGTTGTTCTTAATCGCCGCTGCAATCAAAACCCACAAACCAAATAAAAAATAAAACCAATCAAATCCTTTTTTTATAAAAAACACAAACTTTTTATTAAAAAATTTAGGTTTCAATCAAGGAAACAATCACAAACCTTTTCATTCATGTATCAACTTGCAATCAAAGAAAAACCAGTGAGTAAAAATATGGTGGGATGGCAAAAGCTTATGATGCGTGTGTATGATTTTTTGGGTTTGGCTTTTCTGGAAGAAGAAGAAGAAAGCGGTGGATAATGGAAGAAGCGGTGGAGGTGGGAAGGGGTTAGTGATTCGGTGGGGAGACACGTAGCCTGATACGTGTATTAAAAACAAATAGTGGAAGGAACCGGGCCGGACGGGTTAATAGAAAGAACAACGAGTGAACCGGGTTTGTAGGGGCATTAAAAGCCTCATCGGGATGACAATCTTGCCTATTAATAATAAAGGTATAATACAATTTTAAGTTGTTGCGACGTCAAAAAAAATCTATTTTTTATGATCATTAATAGTTTAATTATAACATTTATAATTCTAAAATCCTCTCTAAAGATTGTTCAATTTCTAATGTACATAAAGCCATAACTGATCATTCACATATAACTAACTACCACGCAGTGTCGTCTTTAGATTTGTAGAGGCCCGGTGCGAAATTACAAAATGAGGCCTCAAAATAAAATTTCAACAAAACGGAATAGGGGATACGGTTCGAACTTATTAGGTAAACATAGCCATTCTCCTAGCATTTTTGATGCAAAATTTTCAATCAGATATTTGTAGTCAATTTTCTTCAACATGTCCTGCTCAATTGATATCACAAATAGTCCGTTAAGCCTTTCTTGCGACATTGTAGAACGCAAGTAAGTTTTAATCAACTTCAATTTAGAAACGCTTCTTTCAGCTGAAGTAACGGTGACAGAATAGTTAATAATATTCTATACGCAATAGTTGTGTTAGGAAAGCAATCCAAATGTTTAATAGATTGTAAAATGCCAACAAGTCCTAATTTTTCTTTAGGCGTCAAGTGAACTAGCAATTTTAACTCCACATATAAGTCAATTCCATTAATATCATATACCTCATCGTGTTTTAGTGTAGCCTCAAGACGTAGGCAACAAGATTTTAAATCATTATCTTCTAATGACCGCAATTTTTTAGAAGTAAACAAAAAGCCAAAAGTTTTTTCGTACTCTTGGTATTGCTCAAACCTACTATTAAGTGAAACAATTGTTTGATCAACAACACATAAGAAATAGTTTGTCTTGAAATATTCATCAAAAGATTGTGGAACGCTAGACAACGCATCATTTTTACTCTCATCGAAATGTCTCTTTCTTATAATTTCACGCTTCTGAACAAAGACCAGATCTATATTCAATTCTATAGCTATTTCTTTAGCATTCTTTAATGCCTTAGAAAATCCAGTTTCTCTATAAGTTTTGAAGAAAGAAACTAAATCTTTTATCTTTTTCATTGCATCATCAATTACCTTATTTTTTTATTGCAACTGTTTTGAAACCACATTGACTACAGATAATATATCATACCAAATGACTATTGCAACAAGAAACTCATATTTACCAAGCTCATTTTCTACTAATGATTCAGATGTACTTTGTATTAAAGCATCATTGTCACTTTCAGACACTTGAAGTAAAGCTTTACGTATATTTAAGAGTTGGAATCATATAGTGTAGAACCATAGAGGGGGTGAATATGATTTTCTTGACTTCTTTGAAGTTAATAAAACTTCAAGTCTCAAAAGTGCCGAGTCGTGTACTAATCTACTTTGCAATAAGAACATTAAGTAGATAGAGAGAAGAATACACAGCACGATATATACTGGTTCGGGAAGGGGAGGTTTAGTCCTTCCGTATGTACAGTTGCGGTTCGACGACACCGATACTATTCCTAGTATAATCCTTATGATGGACTATAAACCGTATTACAATTTAACTCCATCGGCTTTCAACAAAGACCGGCGCTTACACAGAAGAGTTACTACCTACGGTATTCCGCCCTCATAATTCACCGCTAAGAACCCGTGATTCGACTTAACTCTAGGATCGCTTAGATCAACTAGGAACACTACCAACTTCCCCTTGGAAGTTTACCAAACCCCAACTAGATCCTTAATGATCTAGGCTTGATCCAACAGATACAAGACTTCCCTTACAACTCGATTGATTAAATAAAAGATAGTTGAACCAAGTCCTAACCTAACCTATAGACTCGATTCTAATAGAAAGGGTATGAGAAAGAAGACACTCGAAAAAACACACAAGTATGAATTAGGTACTTGTGTGGCTCTTTTGCGGAGATGTGTGTTCTTCAATAGATGATAGAAGAAAGATTTAAGAACACTTGATGTTAGACTTAGAGGATTAGATAAGAGAAAAGAGAGAAAGGAATGTTTGCAAGAGGTGAGGAATACAAAGGCCAAGAGGTAGTATTTATAGGCCAAAAACCCAAAAGTGGGTAAATGCAATTCGCGTCTGGCGCGCTGGCCATATGTCAACGCGTGGCCAAGGCGCCAAAGACCCAAACCTATTTTTTTTGGGTTTTTCGCTTTTTAACTACCCGCACTTGTTAAACCCCCAATTGTACTTCACTCTATGACCTTTCAATCATTCTTACACTCAAGGTCAACCAACTCAAATAGCTATTTGATAAAAGCATTTGTGAAGTATTTAAAAGTCTTTTGTTTGTCCAATGTTAAAAGAAATAAAAGAGATATTGGACAAGGGTAGTTTAGGTATTCCTCAAAGTGTAACTAGCTTAGTTGGGATCCAACTAAAGATTTGAAATGGCTAGTTAGGGTACAAGAGAATATTCTTGGAATATTTTTTGCTTGGTGAGAAATAGGGGGGAGAATTTGAAATTTAAATTTTAAATCTTTCAAGCACACGTTGGATAAGAAAGGATGGGTTAACAATGAGTTGTCACGATGTGACATATGGGAGCCTCTTGATCTTAGTTTGAAATGGAGGGTGAGGATGTAAAGTAGAGAGGTAAGTAGGATAGGTGATATGGCAAGATCAAGGGTGATAAGAGGGTTGTGTTTGTAGTGTGAGTGAGAAGTGAATGTTTGTGAGAGAAGTTATGTTTGTTTGAGATGAGAAGACAATCCAATGGTTGAGAGGAGAATGAGGTTTATTAGATTGATGATGTGGCATGATCAAGGGTAGAAGTGAAAGTGTGTTTGTTGTTTTTTTTTGAGTTTCAATCCAATAGTGAAGAAAGGAAGAGTGTGTGAACTTGGATTGATGATATGGATTGATCAAGAGTGAGGATGATGGAGTGTGTGTGTAATTTTAATGTTGTGAAGAAGAAGGTGAATAGTAAATAAGTGGTGGAGAATGTTTTGATAAGATATGAAATATCATTGGTTTGGAATGTAGGGGACATAGAAGTACAACAAGTACAAGTATAGTATATTGTGTAAAGGAATGTGAGTTGGCATTTTAAGGATAAGGTTTGGGGTTTATTTGGTGAGGGTTTATGTGTATGAAGGTTTAAAGATGAAGATGAAGATAGGGATGAAATCAAAGGATTGATTTGGGTTTATAATCACATAGCTAATAAGAGAAGAAAAGATTAGGCAAATGTGATTATGGGATTGTTTAGGAAGAAGATGTTTAAAGCGTGTGTGGAAGAGATAAAATCACTTGTTAGGTAGGAAGGTAAACAAGTGATTAGGAAGAGTGGGTTGTAGGATCGTGTAGAAAAGTGCGGACTTGTACATATGAGGAATAATGTGAGTTTATAAAAACATTTATGGGTAAGGATGTAGGAAAAGTCAAAGTATAATTAACTTTCAAATACCACAAACTCAATTAGTCATTTAGACTTTAATCCAAGATAATTAACAATGGATTTGATCACTAATCATCTGATGTGTCATTGTGAGTAGGAAATTTATGTTATCAAGTTTTACTATTTGTATTTTGCCGACTTTACCTAAAAACAACACTAACGGCTAGTGTACCCGATTAATTGTAGGTTCGTTAGTAAGTAGGGTGTCGATCACCAAGAGCGAGGGCGTTAATTCCTAAATCTATCAGTATTTTAGTTATCTATGTTAGTCCTAATTTATTTTATTCTATGTTATACCTAAGTTAAACCTAAACTAATGGCAAAAGGGGGGGTTTTTAGCATGAGGGACTGACACGAGTTTTGGTTTTACCTAGATTGAGATTGGGTGATTATGTGACACTCTGTAAATTTTCAAGTAAAAAATCTTTCTATTTACGTGCATACGTTTGACTTTTTATAAGTTACGTGTTGACCTGACCAAAAATCGGGAAGTTATCCCGCATAGAACTGAGAAACGTTACCGGATGCGTTCCGGCTTGTTGTTTAGGACTCGTTATAGCCACTATGAGTTCCAAGTGATGCCTTTTGGATTGACCAATGCATCGACGGTATTCATGGATCTGATGAATAGGGTGTGCAAACCGTACTTAGACAAGTTCGTAATAGTATTCATCGATGACATACTGATCTACTCCAAGAACAAAGAGGAGCATGGAGAGCACCTTAAGTTAATACTGGAATTACTTAAGAAGGAGGAATTGTACGCCAAATTCTCTAAGTATGAATTCTGGCTCTCGAAGGTACATTTTCTTAGACACGTGATTGATAGTGAAGGCATTCACGTGGACCCCACTAAGATTGAGTCGATCAAGGATTGGGCATCGTCTAATACTCCAATGGAGATTCACCAATTCTTGTATCTTGCCGGTTATTACCGATGATTTATCGAAGGCTTTTCGAAGATCACTAAGCCTATGAACAAATTGATTCAGAAAAGAATAAAGTTTGACTAGGGGGAAAAGGAAGAAACTACATTCCAACTACTGAAGCAGAAATTGTGCATCGCGTCGATTTTGGTATTACCTGAAGGAAGCGAAAACTTTGTGATTTATTATGACGCTTCACACAAGGGGTTAGGTGCGATATTGATGCAGAATGATAAAGTGATAGCTTACGCATCCTGCCAACTCAAGATTCATGAGAAGAATTATACGACCCATGACTTGGAATTAAGGGATGTAGTGTTCGCCCTTAAGATGTGGAGACACTATTTATACGGCACGAAGTGCATTGTGTTCAATGATCATAAGAGCTTGCAACATATTCTAGATCAGAAGGAGTTAAACATGAGACCACACCGATGGTTAGAGCTACTGAGTGATTACGATTGCGAGATTCGTTATCATCCTGGAAAGGCGAACGTGGTGGCAGATGCCTTAAGCCAAAAGGAAAGGATTAAGCCACTACGAGTTCGATCCTTAATGATGACAATTAACTTAAACCTCCCATCTCAGATTTTGAATGCCCTGGCTGAAGCCATGAAAGAAGAGAATGTTAAAGAAGAAAACCTCTGTGGTATAAAGAAAGAGTTTGAGACACATGCAGATGGAATACTTTGTATTGAGAAATGGAGTTGGGTGCCACGATTTGGAGGATTAAAGAATTTGATCATGAACGAATCACAAGTCTAAATACTCAATCCATCTTGGATCAGACAAGATGTATCACGATCTCAATAAATTACATTGGTGGCCTAATATGAAGGCAGAGATTGCTACTTTTGTTAGCAAATGTCTAACATGTGCCAAAGTAAAGGCCAAATACCAAAAACCATCAGGTTTGCTAGTTCAAACTAAAATTCCCTAATGAAAGTGGGAAATATCATGATGGACTTTGTCACTAAACTACCCAAGACATCAAGTGGTCAAGATACGATTTGGGTAATCATTCACCAACTCACTAAATCTGCACATTTCATACCAATGAAAGAAACAGACTCGATAGAGAAGCTAACAAGACAGTACTTGAAAGAAGTAGTCTCGAGGCATGGAGTGCCAGTATCAATCATCTTCGATAGAGACAACAGATTCACTTCTCACTTTTGGCAGTCATTCCAGAAAGCTTTGGGTACTCAGCCAGACATGAGTACAATTTATCATCCACAGACTGATGGTCAGAGCAAAAGGACTATTCAAACAATAGAGGATATGCTACGTGCCTGTGTGATCGACTTCAGAAAGGGCTGGGATAAACATTTACCCTTGGTGGAATTTTTTTACAACAACAGTTATCACACAAGAATTAAGGCTGCGCCCTTTAAGACTTTATATGCTCGTAAGTATCGATCACGTATCGCCTGGGCTGAGGTTGGGGATAGTCAGCTCACTGGCCAAGAGATTGTTTATGAAACAACCGAGAAGATCATTCAGATTAAAAGCTGATAGAACCTAATAACCTGATAGGTTCTTTGATCGTTTATAGCTCGAGGTTGTTTAGACCTCATATAGGATCATGATAACAAAGATAATAACATATATGCACAGCGGAATTAAACGTAAGAACAATGTTATCATCAACAAGGTTTTTCTTCATTATCATTCACTCCAAGCCTCAATTCTACTTTGATCAATAGTTGAACAGTTACATCAATAAACTGTAACAGGAATCATAAGATCCTTGAGGCTACACCACACAAATTAGACGTCTACATTTTTCTTGTGATACACACACACATGTTTTTTTGTATATATATAAACTACACGACCTAATGTCTTTTTATATAGTAAATATCATCTAGGTTTACAAAGGATAAGAACAAATATAATTAGGAAACAAATAATATCTTCCTAACTTTTATCTTTATCTTCTATATCTTTTATCTTCTTAAGGAGATCTTTTAGAATCTTCAAAATCTTCCATCTTTTGAAGAATTCCAGCTTTGCATTTAAGTCCTTCTTGTTTCATTCTTTTATTTATTTTGTCTCATCAAATCAATAATTCCCAACAAAATCCGAATTTAAGTTGCCCGCGATAGACAGAAGAGTTACGCTGACGCGAGGCGTAAACCTCTTGAGTTTCAAGTTGGAGATAAGGTTATGCTCAAAGTATCTCCATGGAAAGGGGTGATACGTTTTGGCAAACGGGGAAAGCTGAACCCGCGTTATACTGGACCTTTCAAAATCCTTACCAAGGTTGGAACCGTTGCTTATCGACTTGAACTCTCAGAACAACTGAGCAGAGTTCACAGTACTTTTCACGTGTCGAACTTGAAAGAGTGTTTGTCTGACGAAACACTTGGTATCTCGTTGGATGAAATCCAAATTGACGACAAGCTTTACTTTATTGAGGAACCCGTCGAGATTATGGACCGTGAGGTCAAACGTCCAAAGCAGAGCCGTATTCCTATCGTCAAGGTCCGGTGGAACTCAAGAAGAGGACATGAGTTCACCGGGGAACGTGAAGATCAGTTTCGAAAGAAATACCCTCACCTGTTTTTCGACCCCGTATCAGCACCGGATGCCACGACTTAAGCTTTACGGACAAAGCTCTTTCAACGAGGAAAGGATGTGACACCCCGTAAATTTTCAAGTCAACAATCATTCCATTTATGTGCATAAGTTGACTTTTTATAAGTTACGTGTTGACCTGACCAAAAACCGAGAAGTTATCCCGCATAGAACTGAGAAACGTTACCGGATGGGTTTCGGCTTGTTGTTTAACGTAGTATTTTACCGACTATCGCGTTTTTACCTTGCAAGCATATATTTAAATTCTTGTAATTTATTTCTAAAAGTTGCGTGTTTATGACTTTTACGGGTATCGTAAAAATATCGGTAAATAATGAAATCCTTGAGCAAGCTTAATATCTTAAAGATCCTAAATAAATATCTAGTGAAAGAAATCAAACTTTGGCAAAAATGGTCCCCCTTCATCTCTCATATGGCGTCCCTCCCTAGCCAACACCACTCCTTAAAAATCTCAACCATGTCTCCCATGGTACACACCCTTCCTAGGATTCTTTGCTTGAAGCTTAAGGGTTAAGACTTATACATTGTATTTAGTCACCACCTCATTCATTTCATTCTCATACTTCCTCTCTCTAAAAACACCCACTTAATATTTCTCTCTTCTCTTTTCTCTCTTCTTTCTTGCGTCGACCGAACCCCAAACAACACCACTTTTAGTGTTTTTGCTTCTTGATTCAAGTTTTGTTGATGATTTATTGAACGTGGTTAGTTTCAAGTATTATTTGGGGCATTCCTTTGGTTATTCGGGTATTATTCATAGACTTTTGGGGTTAAAGATACAAGCTTTGCATCACCATCTTTTCCACACAAGTAAGTATCATCGTTACCTTCGTTTGAGTGAACTTTTTCTTCTATTCGTTCACTCGGCATCATCTATTCTTCTTAAAAACTATATCATCCACGTTTGAGGTCACTTTTTATAACAAAAACACTAATATGAATAAGGTTGTACAACTCGTTTTAAAAGTTTAAAACTTTATCTATAAACTTGCATTTTTATTGTACTTTTGAGTTCTCGGCGAAACATTTAGCGTTATAAGTGGTGTTTGGTAAATGAGACGATGGGATTACGGTAGTTTTTAAGATGGTTTTTATGGTTCGAATTAGTCGTGAATGAAGATAGGATATATTAGACCCATGAGGAAGATTGTGGCGTTTTCGGCTAAGTTTTCGATAAAATAGGATAGATTAGGCCCGAAATTGATTTATATGTTTTGAGTGTCGTAAAAATGTTTCGCAAAGATAAAGCTTTAAAATTTAGAGAGTATATGTTTTCTAGATAAATTTTGATATAAAGAACGTGAAAAACGGAGTTATAACGAAGGAGATGTGACCAATTTAAGATCGACAAAAAACAAATGATTTTGACAGCTTTTTAACAAAAAAAGGACATTCTGTCCCGATTTTAAATGTGTGTTTTGACCCCTTTCGGTTCCGAACCGGCTAAAGTGTATAAAATAAAAGTTGTCCGAAATGAAATTTTACATAAGACAGCGAAATTTCTTTAAGCTTGAAAGTAAAAAACAAAGGAGTTATACCATAATAATGTTGAGTCATTTTAGAGAATTTATAAACAATTTAAGTGCTGATTGAAATAATAAAATGACTTTTTGAGAGTTTCGAGTCCGTTTGAGTCTTAAAAACCTTAACGAATGATCATGTGTCGGTTATATATATTTAGGCGAAGTTAGAAACCTTCCAAAAATAGTAATTTTTGCATACATGTCATAACCTAACTAAAAACCTTATATTTTTATTAAGACATATTTTATTTAATAAATTAAGACACAAACACTAATGGATGATATATACTACTATAAAAGATTTATTCGACGTTTCGATATGCTATTCTCGGTTCTAAAGCACGTTATTATTATCTAGGTCGCGGTTAGGACCTTGTGCTCGTTACTTCACACGTTGATTATTTTGTTGCTCACCATTTGCTTAAGGTGAGTTCGTAACCCTACGTTTTTACTATTTTACAATCACTTACAACTTTTGGGTGAGAACATTGCTTGCTTTTAAACTTTGGACACAAGTACTTACTATACTCTTACATGTTTCTGTGTTGCCTAAATTACCGCTAAACCACTATTGCCCGTATTCATGAACCGTTAATTACTGAAAGTAAGCGCGAGTGTTATATATATATCTATTAGGACTGATAGCCCCTGTTCGAGTTTGGTAATTCTTACTTGACCAACGTATTGGTTAAAACGGACGTATACCATGCCAAACTGTAGGTGGTATTTGGTTGGACACCTGAAGGGCACTCTCTACTTAGCATCAAGTATGCTACATACTATGTCTAACTTCGGTGTCATGAGCTTAGTGCAATGTAAATACCTTTTGTGATATTGTATGTGTTACAGTAGTCGCACGTTTATAAATCTTGTGGTCCATACTTATGTTATACGTAAACCTACGAATTCACCAACTTTATGTTGACGTTTTAAGCATGTTTTCAGATGCTTAACGGGATTTTTCTTGACGTGCATTATGGAGTCTACGTGCATTATGACTTCACTTTTCAAGAAAACTTATGTCTATCATTTAAATATCTTTGTACTTAAACATTTTTTTAGCTTTCGCATTTTCAACGTATTACTTTTGGAGTATTGTAATGATTTAACTATTTTATAATTATGTAACGGTGTTTTTTTTCAAAACGTCCATATAGTGGTTGTTCTCTTGTACTTGTGTTTGAGATATTCATAACGTCATGCCCTACCTATTTCCGTTGCGACCTAATTTGGGGGTGTGACAGATTGGTATCAAGAGCCAAGATTATAGAGAACCAGGTAGTATATAGTAGGTCTGGGTCTATAACCAGTATGTGATCCTTATGTGATTATCCTTACCTATACGTATCTATATTTTGCCTATACGTGCTCATATTTGCCCATATGTGCTTTATCATGCCTTATATATGAAATTGCTATAATTATATATCTAAATAGTATTTTACTTAAGTATTATTTGCCTTAAGTATTTTTATATTGCCATGAGTGCATATTTATTTTGCATCACATTTACCGATACTTTGTACGCATCTTGCATCGTTTTATATAAAGGTTATTTATATAAATACAAAAACTTTTTCTAAGACATTGTGAGTGAAACAATGGTCTCGTTTATTTCTAAAACATCGTGAGTTATACGATGATCCTTAAAACGTTTTCATGACTTTACATAACACGGTTTTACAAACCTTGAAACTTGTCACAGTCTGTCGACCCCACTAATTATCTTACTATCCGATGCCGAGAACGGGTTGGAACACCCGCCCCATACTTTTGAAACACCTACGTCATCTTGTGAACCAGCGCCTAGAAACATGCCGATTAATTCGAACACGACTTTAACTCATCACCTCCTAACATTCCATTTTTGGAAACACGACTTTTGAAATTCAACTTGTTTTATTTTCTTTACTCCGTTTGATTTTGAAGAAAATAATAACAACGAGACAAGGAATGAGTTCCGCGAGGATCGAGCATATTGTAACCCAACAAATTGCTAATGCTATTGAAGCTATTGTTGTCTACGAGGCAACAATCTGCATAGCTCACGACTCGATGGATCAGGTCGTACGTTAGGAAGCCAAGGTGGCAAGGAATGCCAACAACAAAATAAACGACAAAAGGTCGTAAGAGCTTACTGTTGGAATATGGTAGGTGGATCCGTGGTTTATAGGACTAGAGATACGTGAGCCTATTGGGGGCACACACGTTAAACACATAGAATACGTTTATTATTTAATATTTTTCATGTATTATATTTAAATAGCCGTTATAGTTTATAACTAACTAACGATTATTTAAATATGTAAACCAAGGGACTTGGTGTGAAGTTTTATATACCTAAAAAATATATAAAATATAATACTTCAAAGAGTAATTAAGAAAATTCCCTAAGGAAAATTCACTCTAAAAATATATATAATATAATATATAATACGTATATTAAACCGGGCAAATATGATCACCCGGGTCGTTTATCCCAACGACCAGTGAAATTGAAACCTTGTTTAAGTCCGGATTATGATTTGAATAAGCAAATTGATGATTTGGTAATCTAAATCAACAACTAAATTGGACAATTAAAAAAACAATTAAACAATTACGTAAAATAATAAAACGCAACTAATAAGTAAGTAAACTAAAATTAACTTCTAAAAATGTAAACTAAATTTTTAAACCTAAGATAGGACAAAAGAAAATTTTAGGAAAAAGAAAAACATTCCTTTTTTTTTACTTAATTATTTTTTTAAATTTAATATTACTTAAAACCTATTTAATTCTAATTAAATCCTAAAAATAAAAAAATTGAAAATATTTGAGATTATATTTTTCCTAAGTAAAATTCTAAACCTAAGATAAGACAAAAGAAAACTTTAGAAAAAGAAAGTACTATTTTTGGCTTTTTAGATTGAAAGATATGATAATTCTAAAATTTAAACTAATTAAAAGCTATATAAAAAAAATATTAAAAATAAAGTCCTAAAAATTTTATAAAAATTACACTAATTAAAGAAAATGTGCAGAAATTTTCTAAAAACAAAAGCCCTAATTTTTACTTTTTAATTAAAGTCTAATTAAACTAATTAAAAGCTAAACCCTAATTATCAATAAAAATAATAAATTTAACTAAAACTTAACTAAAGACTTAATTAAGGACTAACTATGCGAATACTAGAGGGACTAATGGAGCAAAGATACTAACTGATGAAGGACTAACTGAAAAACAATAAAAAAACTAAAAATTACAAAACCAGTCCCTGAGGACCTAACCCGACTTCAAATTAAATCCTATTAAGCCTTAAAAATAAGTTGAGAACAAAAAGTGCTTAAAATCAAAAACTTATAAAAGCAAAGTTGTAAAGGAAGCTAGGGAGAACAACTTTAACAAAAACACTATGGTCTGAAACTCAAAGATAAGCTCTAAAAGAGCTTCTCAATAAGCTGTTACAGAATCTAGGGGTTTGAGCTATGTTTTACTAAAACAGCTATAATAAGCTCAAATTAAGCTCAATGTGAAAAAGGAAAAAAAATTCTAGGAAGCTTATGAGATGCTTTATCTATGAATGCAAAGAAATCTAAGCTAGAAGTACTTTTAAGCAACTAAAATTGAGCATGAACTAAGCAAACTCAGAAATCCAAAGCAATAAGCAAAAATCCAAATAAGCTAAAACCCTTAAAAGGCAAATCTCGACTTTAAACTTTTAAGAATTGATAAAGCCACTTATAATCTATCTATTTAAGCTATGAAAACTAGGATCATAAGCTAAATTAACACAATAAGATTCTATTTAAGTTCCTACTGTTTTTTTTTTGCTTTTGAGGTTTTTTAGTGACTTTTGACAGCAAAATAAGCTAGGAAAATAAGCTAGATAACAAAATTAAAGACTTAAACTATATTAAGCTGTAACTAAACTAGAAAATTCTAAAAGATGAGCTATTGGATCCTAACATTGCTAGCTTAAATTGGGGCTTATATATTAGTAGTAATAACCGATGCTAGTACTGCTGGTGCAATTGGCACAAACAAAGACCAAAAGTGCAGGCCCTCTTGAATATACAACTACACTTGTCACACTCTATTGAGTGTGACCAAACTAAATTCAGTTAAACTTTGAACCTAGAGATCCTAGGACAGAAATAAGCTAACTAATTTTAAGCTCTAAGATACCCTGGTGCAGGAACATGCATATTAAGCCATAAAATCATTTAGACTAAAAACTAAGAACTCAAACCTCTTTAAAACTCTATCTCTTATTAAAACTCAGCTGACCAAAGAATTTTGCACAAATTTATTTGACTTTTATTGGTTAAATTAGCTTATGCCAAACACCCCTTTAAGACTATGACAGTTTTGACTTGGCAACTAAATTTGAAATCTAGTAAACAAGTGCTTAATATCAGACAATTAACAGATTAAAACTACTTTAATAAGCATGACTTAACAACTAAATAAGCAATAATCTAAGACTTAAGCTATTTTACTATATTTTTGGTTTTTTAGAGGTTTTTAAGACAATTATATGACAAACTATGATTCAAACTAAGAAAGTTAAAAACAGACAAGCAACTATGATTATTAAACTAAACAAGACACAAATAAGTACTAATAAGCAAGAGGATAAGCACATAAGCAATAATAAACATTTAAGCTATAACTAAGCACTTTTAAACTGAAATTAGAGAGAAATTAAAAGAGAAACTTACTTGAACCTTTAGCTAAACAAAAGGTACCAATAATGGCAGCTACAAGCTCCCTAGCTTTTTATTAAGCTAGGGTGTAAGTCCATGGGAGTCCATCCAATTTTGACTCCCCTTCCATTAAGCTAAATATTTGAGAATTTAAATGAGAGCTTAAGAGTGAGATTTAAAAAGCTTTAAAACTGAATTTCATTAATAGAAGAAACTGATTACATTGCTTAAAAGATTACAAAACATTTAAGTAAAATTTACGAAATTAAGCTAGACTAAAAATTACTAAAAAACTAGATGGTGTGTGTGTGAGAAGTGAGGCCCTATTTATAGGCTGCTAAGGAAGATTCTAGCCCTCTTGCCTTGCTCTCCAATCCTTTTAATCCTGGCCAATCATATCTTCAATCATTTGAGGAATTCAATAAGCTCTATTTCAGCTTATAGACTGAAAGAGCTTTAAATGACTTAATTAGCTTATGAACAACTTGGCTTTATTTAAGATAGCTTATAAAAAAAGAATTGGAGAGATTAAGAAAAACTTAAATTCATAATAAGCGAAGCGTTTCTTACATTACTTAAAAGGAAAATTACAAGATTAAAAACACCATTAAGCTAGAAATTAAAATTTAAGCTACAACTAAATTAAGCTACCACTCCTTAAAACTACGTACTACTCCCTTGTGTGTGTGAAGAGTGTGTGCTATTTATAGCAAGGTCTTGAAGATCTAGCCTCTTAATTGCTCATTTCCTTCACCCATTCTTGCTACCCATTTCCTTCAAATTGTTTTGACTATTTGTGAGACGTTGATTGATTTGTGGACACCTATGAATGCCAGCTGGCATTCCTTTATGGGGACATATTGCTAGTTCTCTGAGTGATTAGTACAAAATCCACCTTCCTTGTGTGTTTTCTTTGGAAATATCCAAGTGTCTTTGAGCTTGATAGTAAGCTAATGATCTTTATTAGACTAATTTCTCCCTGCCTTTGTATAAACGAGCTCTTGAATTGACCAATAGAACCCTCAATTCTCATTTGCCCTTTGTTTTACCATGGGGGTGAAAGGTTAGTGACGATGAATAGTAAAAAGTTTCGCGCCTATTTTTGACAGTTAAAACTGTTGGACTTTGGTATAATTTCACTTTTAGTCCCTCGCTTCCTATTCCCTATTTCAAGTTATAATAACTTCGGGAATTGCAAGTTGTGGCCTTTGTTATAAGAGGGAATGGTCTTTGGATGACTTTCATTGACCATCTTTGACTGACTTTGATTTTTCTTGGCTGATTTTGACTGTGGCTTGGCTTTTCTAGCTTCGGCTTTGTACTCTTATGGTTCTCGTGTCCGTGTTTGCTCGTTTTTTGACTGTTTTCTTGTGATTTTTGATATATCCTACATGCAACATACAAAACACAAATACAAGCATATTTTTGCCATTTTTGTCTGTTGTGGTTTAATTGGGTTTTTTTAAGCATAAATGGATAATTGTATTTTATTTTAACACTTAGCAAAATTCCCCAAAACTAAACGATTGCGTGTCCTCACGCAATATCACAAGCGTATATAAGACCAAAGTACCATCGAAACCTTTCCCAAACTAAACAGTTTGAAAAATTAGCAAAGATGTTTGTTGAGAGAGTATAAAGAATCACAAGTTATAAAACACCCGACTTCCCATTTTCAAAGATTTTCTCTTTTTATGATTTTTCTTGATAATTTAACTACCTAATTTTATTTGTGTTGACATAATGTAATGTTTTCATTACCTCATTGGTAACTTTTAGGATCAGAAGAACAAAAAGAGCACATTAAGTTTCATAAAAGATAACTTCATCAATCCCCGATTTTTTTTTCAACGTTTTCCCATGCTAAGCTTAAAAATAAGATCACTGCTAATTACGAACTAAGATGCTAAGACTACTTATAATTACAACTTTATAAATACTTCTTCCCGGACATTAAATCATATATTAAGGTTGTGTGTTCAAAATAATTTAAACCAGTTAAATCCACATATTGCACAGTTGTCATCCGACCAAGCTTTACACATGGCCTTTTGGGCTAATAAGTTAATCGCGATTAGTAAGAATTACAACTCAAAGCAAACCAAAAACCTCCTTAGCTAAGACAATCGTTGTTCACATGTCCCATGAATGACTTTCTTCTCTAGCAATCCCACCGTCATCGGTAATTGCTAAGCCTTTTGACACCCCATTCCGAGAATAACTAATCGAGAACGCATTGAACTCCGATAAAAAGCTTTTGTAGACTTTGCAAACCGTAGCTCAAAAGAATACCTTGGTTTTTAAGAAAATGAAACTTTTACTATATTATTTTGCTTTGGCATACATTATTATTTACTATTCACATTATTAGGCTAGGAATTGGTATCACTTTTCTCCGACGAACCCATCGGACCTCGCCTCCGACAAGAGCTTCGGTACTTATTATTGCTTATACAAACCCTAAATATACATCCTCCAACCTTTTTTTTTTTCATTCGATGTACACATCGGAGCGAACCGACAAATGCCCATGTACTCTATTACATTTGAGTGTTTGTAATTATTTTATTAACACATAAGATGATAACTGTAGCATATTTTTTATTTTTTTTAACTTAAACTATTCATAACACCATATTTTTGCAAATAGTAAAATTTCGTTTTAGAAAACCAAGGTATAAACTTGAACTAAAATTCTTATTTACCACAACGGATAATTATATAAAGCTTTTTCTCTGAATATTGTTGATTAGACTTTTAATGAGGTAAAACTCTAAAAGTAAAAATCAAAGAGAACACTATTATTAATCAATTTTAAGAACTCCGTGGGAAGAAAAAAAAAATCAAGTTATTCTTATAATCCTTGTAAGTTTCCAAATAAACCATTGCTTAGGCATCTAATTCGAACCAAACACTATCAATCTCTTATTTTTTGCAATTTACAATCTCTAAAAAGAAATTAGAAAATTCTTAGCTAAATAAAATCCAACTCGGGCATATTTAAAACTACTTGTAGATTAGTCACAAGTTTTCAATTACTAATGATTTCAAGTCTAGCAAGTTTAAAGTCTGACATGAAGACTGCATAAACGATCATCATTATTTTATGGGAGAAATGCTGAGACCTCAACACGATCAAACGTGGTCAAAAAATACTACTTAGTCTACCAACGAAAAACCTACGATTTTTGTCTTTAAACAAAACACTTTTTTAATTTAATTTTATATTAATTAATTATTTATTTCTATAATATTTTTTATTTTTTTATAAATTTATTAAACCTAAATAACAAGGACTGAAAATTAAAGTAAAATTTTTATGCGAATTTTTTATTAGTGAGAAAAACGGTACGTGAGAACAAAACAATAAGCAGATAGGTCAGAATCAAATCGATAGATTCTTCCCCAAACTAAAACGAAACTTTGTCCTCAATGTTTAAAGTCGGGTCACTACGCAAATCTAGCCGTTTATGAATTATGCAAAGATAAACCGTGAATCGATAAGATGAAAGGAATATCGGAATCTCCCAAACTAATTTCACACAAGAACCTACCAAAAGGATAGAAGCTCGAGTAACGTAACAATCACCGACACGAGAGTCTTTAGAGATTTGTGATTGTTCGATCCTTCAAAAATCATAACAAACAAACAACAAACATCGATAAATCAGAAAGAAACAAGCTATCCTCAACATACACAGATTAAAGACACATTAGATAATAAAAGTAGGAAAGAAAATAATCGAAATGATAAAGCAAGGGGTGAACTCGCCATGAAGCGTGCTTATTTTTTGTCACCGATTCACAAGCTCACCGATCCCTGAATTTAGTTGTTCTTCACGAGGGAAAGTCCTGGAGATCCGTGATATCTAATGGGATGGTGTAACCCCTCCATATAATGCAGTAAAGACTGTTTGCATGATGACTTTGAAGATTTGAACCATCGTATGAGACAACATGCAGTGCCATAGAAGTGAAAAACTGTCCGGTATTGTGAAAGTGGTGGAGCCGGTGGGACCCAGAGGATTTTGAGGCTTTCCGGAGAAAAATCTATAACACGCGTGGAGTTTTATAAAAGCTAGGACTGTGGTTATCGGACCGCATACGATGGGAGGAGTGGATGAGCGTGGGGATATTCCGATGTGGTAGAGACGAATGGGACGGAAGGGCAGTGGATGGAGAGTGGTGGGGTGACACGCGTTTTTTGATCGAGTCTACCGTTGGAGGGTAAATGGTCATAAGCGGGCGCGATAGCGTTCCAAAGATCTGCGGTGAATCACGCGGAGTGATAGGGGCGTGGCTTAGAAGGTATAGAGCAATAGAGAGTGTGCGATATGGAGTCGGGAGGCTAGGACTTAGGAGTGATGTGCGGGCGGGGTGGAGGGGTGGGGCGGGGCGGGGGGGGTGGGGGGCGCGGCGGGGGGGGGGGTGGGTGGGGGGGGGGTGACTTTAAATCGAGGGAGGTGGTTGGGTGCTGAGAGTGCTTAAGAGCCTGCAGATAAGGCTTTTATGTTTCTAGTTCGAGGGTGGGAGAAGTGACAACGGGCAGTTATCCGAGAGGAGCTATGCGAGGGTGGTGCGGAGTAGGCAGTGTCTCCGAGAGTGGTGGAGGATGCGAATGTACGGTGCAGCGGGTATTTAAAAGCCCTTAAGATTAAGGGTTCGAGTACGTTAACTTGATTCTTGACCATGAGTAGGGACGTGGTTAGTCTCCATGTCGGTCCGTGTCACTCTCGTACCGAAAATTATCCATTGTATTGAGACGCCGGTGTTGGGGTTCGGATTGCGAGAGTAAGCATTTGGTCAAGCGTTTCCCGAATGGTGGCGTGTGTGGTGGGAGGATAGGTGTGGGAGGGATGTAGTTAGTCGTAATGGAGATTGTGTATGGTGTTTGATGGCGATCTCGATTAGTTTTACGGTCAAGAGTAAGCGAGATTGATCGAAGGTTTGTAGACATTATACATTAAACGAGTTTGGTGTTCCCACGATCAGCATATATGATGGTGGCTCTCGGGAGCATTCCTGAATCGGGCGAAAAAGGAGTATATTATATACGAGGTAGAACTTACAACTACTCTATCATCGTGTTGTGTTAGGGATCGTCGCCTTTGCTTTTAACCCATTAGAGAGGAAAGATGTAGAGACGAAGACGGTCGTAACAGCAATATATTTGTTACTCTATAAACGATGGGCGGATGTGTGTCCATGGAACAAAGCGTGCGTATACGTGGGGGCGGGGGTGGAGGCCCAAGAGCGCAGAGCGACAATTTCTCGCAAACGTAGTGAACGGAAGGCAGATAATAGGGCAGACTCATCGATAGTAGTGCGTAGGATATATGTGCTTAGCTTTAGTCCATGGCGCGACACAAGACTGGTGATCAAGTGTCATCGGAGTAGAGGCGAGAGCCGTTAAAAGACTTAGCCAGATAAAGAACCGGTGCTAGTCACTAAGGTACTTTGACGTTGATGAGCTGTGTTATGTTAGGGGCACTGTGTGTGTCTAGTGAGACCCCGTGTGAGTCCGGTGTCGCGAGCGGGAAACGATTGAGGAATAGGAGCGAATATGCGTTCTTGCGTGTGTGAGCCAAGATATAGCGCAACAAAGCTCTCCTCTGGATTATATTGTGTCCGCATAAGTTGCGGAAAGAGGGTGGCAAGTGTAAGCGTATATGATAGAAATCAAGGGGTACTGGCCCAGAAAGTAATATGAGTGAGCGTTTATAACCTTGTGAAAAGACTGACCGTCTATTTGTTATATGGAGAGGAAGTACGATTCCTGTTGGAATAATATAAAAAGGCCCTCGCGCTTATGTGTTAGATTTTATGCTTCATATCCGTGCGGACGAACCACGGATGATAGCTTATTGGTGGTTAGATCGCATGAGAAGGTCGACCATAGATGGAGCATGTTTCTAAGGATGTGTGATCAGAAGTAGATTCGATGTATAAGTGATCTTAGGATCAAAAGGACATCACGAAGAATTTGTTTTCTCGAGACGAATGAGTCAAGTGTAAGCGTGGGCGTGGCATCTGTTGTTCAGACGTCGCCATGTTTTATCGGATAGAGACTTTTGAGATCGTAGAGCAAATGACGTATGAAAAGTAAGAGAGATCATCTAAATGATCAGGGAGCGTGTGCTAGTGTGTAGAACGTCTAGAATTTTGTTTTAAAGGAGAGTGTGTATAGTAGCGCATGCACTGAGCGTGTGGTCTGTGTGATGTACTAGGAGCAACGACGTTGCTTGGTGTGTCTCATGAGTTAAGTGAGGAGATCACGGTTGCACACCTCAAAATGTGAGTCGCTGGTAAGACAACGTGATTGCATAAGATCTCTGATTACAGTGGTGGGTGGTTGTGTAGGTGTTAGGGTTTTGGATTTTTGTGTGGCTTCTGCACATGTCTTTCACTGCATTTAGCGTGTAAATGAATGAGAGGTCGAAAAATGTGCTTCGTCAATGCCTTTGACCTAGGACCGCACCTATGCATAATCACTGCATCGCACATGATATCAAAAAGGTTTGAGTCGCCAAATTTACTGGAGCCGAGTGAGGAAGGTGCTAGAAGCTTAGTGTAACAGCAAGTCTTTATATTCGAAGTTGTTTTTGAAAGGGGCTAACTTAGAGGAGGCTATCTATTGAGTGGGAAAAAATATGGAAGAGGGAGTGTTCTTGGCGGTCTAAGAGATGGGTCATGGGTCGAGAGATTTTGGAAAATCTTTATGTTAGAACAGTCATTGCGGCAGGGTATATAATGCCTGCAGTGTCCCGAGAAAACTGTTCAGAATTCGCTTTGACGGTTGGTTAGGTGGTGTAGTGAATTTAGTTGAGCTATTGCAGCGCGGTCAACTTGTGTGAGTGCGCTAGTAGTAGAGCGACTGTCATTCCATTCCTAAGATTCTTATTCCTAAAACAATCTTTTATAACCATGAAGAGATGGCCTCTTTTCCGCCCAATTAGTGCGAATTTTAGTTGATTGTGCTAGCATTCGGCATCTTTACGAGAGGCGAGTTTAGATCAAACTTAGCAAGACGACGGTGGCGGGAGGAGGACAGTACTGCAGCGGCAAAAACTGAAAAAGACGTTCCATAAAAGAAACGGAGCCGATCGTTTTTTCGGAATGCCCAAGTGAATGAAAAATGGGTCCATCATAACAACGTTGGAAAGTACCGGAGCCCGGGTGCATTGCACAAACCGAATGGCATACGACGGTACGCGAAAGTTCCGTATGGGCACGTAAAAGTAGTTTTCTCTTGATCTTTAGGATCAATTGGGATTTGAAAATACCCTGAAAAACCATCTAAGAAACAATAGAATTCGTTGCCGGCTAATCGCTCTAACATTTGGTCCATGAATGGTAACGGAAAATGGTATTTACAAGTTACTTCGTTCAACTTTCGATAGTCGATGCAAACTCTCCATCCCGTGACTAATCTTGTAGGCACCAATTCATTTTCTTCGTTTTTTACAACAGTCATACCACCTTTTTTAGGAACACAATGGACCGGACTAACCCATAGACTATCCGAAATCGGATAAATCAACCCCGCGTTAAGAAGTTTTTCTACTTCTTTCTTGATGACGTCATGGATTTTAGGGTTAACCCTCCTTTGATGTTGGACTGAAGGTTCGTAATCATCTTCTAGAAGGATTTTATGAGAGCAAAATTCTGGATCTATGCCTCGGATATCCGAAAGTTTCTAAGCAATTGCTTGTTTTCAGTTTTTGAGAATGTTAATGAGTGAGGTCTTTTCATCTTGGCATAAATCTTTTGAAATTATGACTGGAAGCTTGTTATTTTCCTCTAAAAACGCATACTCGAGATGCGGAGGTAACTCTTTAAGTTTGACTTCGGGAATTTCTTCTTTTGGTTCGAGTGAAGACTTTTTCGGTTCAATAACTTTTAGATCTTTTTGAATTCCAGGGTAGTAATCTCCTTGGTTTGGTGAAGGTAATGGATCATTGTTGAGAAGTGCCTCGAGAATGAGGATGTCACCCTCGGGATCGTAGTACGTAGCAATGAAAACTGGTGAAACTGGTTCATCATCGATTGCTATAAAAGCATCGGCTTCCTCAAAGAGTAGAAAATCGCTTTCATCACAAGGAGTAAGCGTTGGAGATGAAGTAGAAACAATCGGATCGTAGTACAGAGAAGGATTGTTGTAAGCAATGGAATCGGAGAATCCAAGTACTTCTTGTGAGTACTCTTCACATGTGACATCAATGAGATCAACCTTCTTCAATGATTCGAGATTGTTGTATGAAATGGAAGGTGCATCACCACATTTAAGGGTTAACGATTGATCATCATTCCTAAGAGTAATCTCTCCTTCGTAAACATCAATTAAAGCATGAGCCGTCCTAAGAAAGGGTCACCCGAGTATCAATGGTACTCGAGGATCGGCTATAAAATCTAGAACAACAACATTTTCAGCGTACACCGGTTGGTTTGGAAATTGTACGATCGGCTAATTCTAAAAACCTCACAACAAATAAAATTAAGCAAACTAAACAATCCTTTTAAACAAAATTAAAATAACACTCCTTTGATTAATAT
>BQNB010059953.1:6276-37111 GCA_026074375.1 Tanacetum coccineum | reverse complement strand
GGTCTATTTTAAGAATTTTCCCTTTTATTTATTTGTTTCTTTTATTAAAGTTTCTTTTTATATAGATACTAGATTCAAGGCCCGCCCCATGGGCAGGCAGCTTCAAGATTTATTCAAGAATTCTTAACATAGTTAATAAGATATCGTGAAACTTAATATAATGTTCACAATAAAAACAACATTAAACAACTTTTACATGCACATACCTGGAAACAATTGCAGTACATTAACTAATTTTTACACTTAATAGTAAAAAAATACAACTATGAAGAAATAATCCGGATATCCACTTCTGATTCTACCATCCACTCCTGAAGCAAATTCAAATTTAAAGGTAAAATTCAGTTTCATAAAGATATTCCAAGGACATTTGTTTCTGCCTATAGAAGAGAGAAGACGCACCTTTTGTATACTTTCCATGCATCCTTCATCATATGCGATAAATTTCAAACCCTTTTCAATATTTTATTCAACTTTTTGTATGATATCCAACTTCTTTTCTAAAGTAACAGCTTTATCGCCCTTTTACTAATAATTTTAATTTAGTCTCTTTAAGCACTTTTTCACGATAGCTTATCGTTGTTTTAAACTGATCCATCTAACGTTTTACCCATTTTTAGACGCTACCTAAATTACCTGATGTTTCAGATAACTTTCCCAGACATGAAAACATATACAGATACACTACTTAGAACAAAATACGCCTTTAAACTTCAGTTTTACAGCCATAAAAACTGCATTTTCCATACTAAATATTGCTTTAATATACATATTAGAGCATGCCCAATCATCCTGCAGCAAATCCAAACATCACTAAAAACAACAGCATCCATTACCAAACACACCTTAAAAATTGCAGTTAGGAGCAGACCAAGTACCCCTTAAAACCTGGAAAAAACAATAGGAATACAAATTAAAAATGGCAGTTATACAGCAAGCCCAAACACCCCTTAAAACATTTACACTACACTCCTTAACAATTTACAGCAGCCCAAAAATACTACTAAATCGGCCCAAACACCCCTTAAAACTGCAGTTTTGTAGCAGATCCCTCAAGGTCGTAATATGGAGATAGTAGGCAGCCTAAAACAATATTAAAGACACAACGTATTATTTAGCGATATATGCAAATCTATTAGACATGCAACTGATCAATCCAGTTAAAAAATAGACCGAACAACCGTTACATGACCACCAATGCATAGCCAAAGTATGACTTCCGGTTTCAGATGATAGAAATTTATTCACACAGTTATGTTTACAGGGAACTCAAACTAATTTTTCTACTATCATATCTCAAAGCTTAAGTAAAAGTCATAGTTAATATGCGAAATTAACTTCACTCGTTACTATAAATTCCACAGGAATTTGATTCAAAAGCTAATGAGTGATCTAATTCACTTGTAACAATAATTGTAGTACTTATAAGCAAAAATTAATCCGCCAGATGTACTATTCAAATACTGCCTCGTTACTATTTTGACTTGAAAACATGTATAGATACCTTCGAATATAAGTTGTAAAAGTTTAAGGCTCTTTGTCTAATCTTCTAAAGGTGCCTTTATACGAACTCGATTGAATTTAGTTAGACGTTATCTGATTAACCCTTTAATTATCTATTTGACTACAATAATCTACTATTTGACTTTGACTATTTGTCGAATTAAGCATTGCAATGTTCATGGGATAAAGAAAAAGTGAACCAAAATATAGTAAACTTAACATACCACAGTTTGACTCTTTGTTAGGAGTTTCTCACATAATCCTCTGTAGCTTCGTGGTTTCCATACGTTCTCTCGTTCATACCGAAACACATGCGCAATATCAGGAAAAAAGGTTTGACCAAAAAATAAAGGATTAACGCAACCTTAAACATGGATTTGTTGAGAAAAAAAAGTCACTATATAAATACTTCGGCACAAAGCTTAATTACCTGCGAGATCATTCCAATGACGGAATTGATAACCATCAAACATGTTATGGTTTAGCCAAGGTTATGTAAGTACAAATATATAATTTACAATTACAATACTCACAATGTGGACATATTTTATAAATGTTAAATATTAAGACTATATTACTGTAAGATATAATGACATAGAATAAGAATATGTTGGCCTAGGTAAACTGATATGGCTTATCTGTCTGCTGTGTGATCAAGTTGCAACAGCGATCATACTTGTTTCACGCCTTTCTTGGCTTCGTTATCGGTGAAGGTCGAACTTATCTTTACTGTTAATCTAATTTATTGCAATAGAGTGTTTAATTTGGCAGATACCTTTTCTTTTTTAGTTTATTATGTGTGTGATCTGGGTTTTGTTGGGGTTTTTATTATGTATAGTTGATTGGTGTAACTATAAAACTAATGAGTCCCACTCGCCATGAATATGGAAGTAGAGACTCGAGAGACCATCTTCATATGCCTCTAAAGTGTCTTATGTGCTTTTCCATTCTCGCTGTAAAATCCAAAAAAGAAAAGGAAAAAAGATGTCAATTAAGGTTATAACGTTGTTGCATTATACCAAACCGAGAAAAAATAACGTATAAAAAAATAGTTAAGATCATACCGACTAAAAAAACAAAACCTAAACCAAGATCATTAGGTTATTTAAGACATCATCATGCATGAAAAAACAACATGAACTAAATCATTCAATAATCCTACTTACAAACAACCTGTAAATCATCAATTCTCAAATAGGACAAAGAATGAAAAAAGAATTGAATTTGTTAAGCCGCACTTTTAAAATTTTAAAACAAACAATTGAGTTGGTAGTTTACATGTTCCAAAGTACAACTACCGATATGAAGTTATGGCCAAATGTTTCGTATTTATCACAAACAAAGATTAAACATATCCGGTTCACGCCTTCTACTTGTACTGGATTAGCTACTGCTTTTGGATGCACAACTTAGTAAAGTGGTAAACTTGATATAACTAATTTTTTTGTGGTGATGCTATCTGAATGTAAGCTTTGCTCAAATAAGGGTTATGTGAATATGGACCTTTGATATATTGATATCAAAAACAAATAAGGGTGATGTGAACATGGATCACCTAATTACAAATGCAACAAATATAGTAAAATCCTCGTTTCATTATAAAAATGACATAAAAGTGTACAAAAGACTAAAAAATTGAGATATCATACCACCAGTAATTGCAATTAAGGTTCCATCAGTCACGATCGACTTCCAAATCCTTTGAGAGAATGGCCTTATCTTTACCTCCACAAGTTGCAACCACTTTGTTTCTAGCTATTCTTGCAAGCTAATAATAGAAGCCAAGCCCAAGAATAGCAGAAAGATCATGTACATTGCTCACAAACTCCAGGACCTTGTGCAATCTATCACTAAGATCAATCCCAAGATAAACCTAAAGCATCAAAAACTACATAGTGTTATGCAAACTCCAATAACGAAAACCAATCAAACTCTCGAAATCAAGCTATGAAATCCACGTGTGACCAAAACTAAGATCAATTCCAAGATAAACCTAAAGCATCAAAAACTACATCAAGCATATTTGAAAAACTAATCAATACCGTACACAAACACATATAGAAACAATCAATTTGAAAACCCCAACTAAAAAACCCCTAAAAATCAAATTCGAAAATTCGTCAATTCGTAACAAAATTTAAGGATGATACATAAATGTTTTTACCTGTTGATGGTCGGGTTATGCAGATGCTTTCATGACGTTCCTTCAAATGTTACATCCATCCGGAAAAAAAACAAAGCATGAAAAGGAAGCAATTGTTAGTTTTATTAAAAGAATAATAGTTTTGGTAAGTTAATTATGACTAATAAAATTTTGGGGTGGGTTTAGGGTTACAAATTGGGGGTGGTGTATGATAGGGAAGTGTTTGTTAATAGGAAATGATCGTACGGCTGATAAAAAATTAAAAAGCCACGTGTTTTTTGATAAGAGGTTTTGGGGGACAAACCTTCCTTTATATAAGAAGTAGATATTTATTTATTTAAAACTTTAATAAATATCAGATATGTAATTTATCTATTATATTAAAAGATACACTCTCTTAATTTAATAGGGCTGTATCCATTAAAAGCTTAAGCCTGTGTGAATTTCCATTTCAGAATTATCATTGTTAGTTTAGATAACCCCTTATCTCCTTTTGCTGTGTACACAACCCATCATCTCAAAGAATGCTAATCATAACCCTAACCCGCCATCATCATCAAAAAATTCTTTCCAGAAGACAAACCATCTCTGACTTCCTGCACTTACAATTAAACACACACATACCGATTTCCTAAAGCTATGTGTGGAATTTTGAGGTAGGTTTTTTTATTTCAGTTCTTTTTTTTTAAATTTGTTATGGTTTATACGAGAATTGGGGGTTTTGTTAGTTTTGTTTTTTTGGATTTGGAGTTTACTTTGCTTTTATTTCTTTTTGATTTTGAGATGAGGGTTTATGTCAAAATTGGAGTTTTTGTTAATTTCGTTTTTTGAATAATCTTTTGCAGGATACTTTGAAGTATAATTATCTGCCTATCAAGATGGGCAGACAAAAGTGTCATATTGCAGTGGAGAGGAACCACAGGAAGCATATGAATGAGCACTTAACCGTTCTTCGTTCACTAATGCCTTGATTTTATGTCAAAAAGGGTATGTAAAGTAAGTGATCGAACTAGAAAATTTGCTTATTTATATGTTTATATCCTAGAAACTTAAGCATATTAACATTTTTAAGTGTTTGAGTAAAACTGCTTGCTTATAAAACAAGTGGATACCATGAGCATTTAAAAGAAGCAATGAAAAAACAAGTTTCATATATGAAAAGCCAGCTTTTTCATCAATGGATAAGAATTGAAGATGCTTTTTTATAATTTTTTTATAACAAAGTTTGTATTTTTATTCATGGGTTTTTGTTTAATTGCAGGTAAAGTTGAATCATCCTAATGAAAAAGGAGATATGATGATATGGTTAGTCAATAAGTACAAAAACTAATATTTACTATATGTGCAGGCTAATTTGAGGTGTTTATTTTTTCTTTCTTCTCATTTAGTTCCATTTAATTTACCTTTTTTTAGTGATTGCATATATCAAGTTTAGGGTTCATTCTTCCTGTATGATAATTGCAGGTGAAGTTGAATCTTCCTAAGTAGCAAAACATAAGCAATTAGAAACAACAGAAACATACTACTGTCGAACGAAGCATAATATGGACATGAACTTGCGACACATTTCTTTACAGCAAAGAGACAACGAACCATAAAAGTTATGGAGCTGCAAGTCGGTAACTTTTTCATCAACGGATAAGAATTGAAGGTGCTTTTTTATAACAAAGTTTGTATTTTTATTCATGGGTTTTTGTTTAATTGCATGTAAAGCTGAATCATCCTAATGAAAAAGGAGATACGATGATATGGTTAGTCAATAAGTATAAAAACTAATACCGACTTTCTGTGCAGGCTAATTTGAGGTGTTTATTTTTTCTTTCTTCTCATTTAGTTCCATTTAATTTACCTTTTTTTTGGTGATTGCATATATCAAGTTTAGGGTTCATTCTTCTTGTATGATAATTGCAGGTGAAGTTGAATCTTCCTCAGTAGCAAAGCATAAGCAATTGGAAACAACAAAAACATACTACTATCGAACGGAGCATAATATGGACATGAACTAGCGACACATTTCTTTACAGCAAAGAGACAACGAACCATAAAAGTTATGGAGCTGCAAGTCGGTAACTTTTTCATCAATGGATAAGAATTGAATGTGCTTTTTTATAATTATTTTGTAACAAAGTTTGTATTTTTATTCATGGGTTTTTGTTTAATTGCAGGTAAAGCTGAATCATCCTAATGAAAAAGGAGATACGATGATGTGGTTAGTCAATAAGTATAAAAACTAATACCGACTTTCTATGCAGGCTAATTTGAGGTGTTTATTTTTTTACCACTGATGCATTGTAAGTTAGCAATCTCAAACACCCTCTTATCATATTTTATGCTTTGGACATGTGATATTTAGTTTGATGGTTTTCGTCTGCTTATCAACTTGCAGATACTTAATACCATAGAAATTACACATGGTGTTTGCGTTTGTGCACAACAAATTATTGGTTATGGTTGTTGTAACAATATTTTATCGGTGTTTGGATCTGTCGGTAAGAAAGATAGTTGCTTTTGGTAGTCTATGGGGTGTTTGGGATTGCATATCTCATATTGTTTTTAATAAGCATTCAACTGTTTGGGTGGGTTGTTATATAAAAAACAATATCTTAAGTTATAGTTATATGCATCTTTAGTGTCGTTTATCATTGTTTATGTGGTGTTTGGTACTGCATATCTTTATCTTATTTTGCTTTAAAAAAGCAGTGACATTAATTATTGTTTGGGTATTTTTATATGCTTATTTTGTTGCTAATTAATCCCTTTTATCTGCTTATTTGGAGTCCTTTTAGGATGATTTTATTAATGGTTCAGAAATGTGGGTCATCGATTAAAACCATGTAAAAAAGATAGTTTCCTTTAGTAATACTTTCAAGTCTATGGGGTGTTTGGGATTGCATATCTCATGTTGATTTTATAATGCATTCAACTGTTCGGATGAGTTTTTTATTTGATTATTTTACAATTGTAACACAACGACCATCGATGGTTCTAACAAAACAATGCTTACTCAAAATAACCTAATTGATATTGGCGAGGGTTGGATGTTAAGTCAAAATGGGTCATTGATAACCCGTGTTCCACATACTTTGTACCTATTAATAATGTTGTTACTTTTCTCAGCAAGGATCCATTTTCAGAAAAGTGATACGATCATTTTTGACATGTGAACGACAATGAGGCATGACCGTTGTGCTAATGACTAAGATGACAAGGGATCGTGTTAGCATTTACCATCATTTGTCGTGGTTCCTATGTGACCCGGTATGAAACAATGAGCGAAGCCAAAATCTAAATCATGATCACATTGTATGCCCCTTTAAGAAGCAAGAATAAAAACACTTGAACATGATTGGAAGTTTAGAACCAAAGTATGTAGTAGCAACATATGTCACAGTTTCTTAATGTTCCTAACACACTAGGTGCTCACATGAAATAGGTAAATTTAAGTTATATTATATATGTAACCATTTACCTGTTACCCACCATTCAGTTTACTTGAAAAATGTGTTACATTTGTCTCCAATTTAAATTCTACAAGTAGGTAACTCATACACATGTCAAACGGGATACAACGTGTCAGATGCGTTCAAAGCCAACTCGAAGTTTTGATTTTTTTAATTTTTTATTGTGCTGTTATGTGTGAATAATTTTACTTTGCTAAACAACCTATATGCTTAGTGAGCTACAAGCCTCCTAGGTAACTTAAGATTAGTTTCAAGCCGCGAACATTAATCTGCAAACACATTTAATTACATGCCCAAACATACTTACACCTCTCCAACTCGCAGAAACCGTACGCAATCAACAATTAGATACAACCCGTGTGCATCGCACGGGTCAGCATGCCTCGTCATACTAAAAAATTGAGCCCCTAAATTTATTGGGGTTGTATCTTTAAATGATTTGTATTACCCACACAGCCATATGAACAAAACCCTGCTGCCTACAAACAAGACTCCTGTGGTTCGACATTCATTATGCAGTTACACTTATTCATCATATTTAATGCACTAAACCTAAACTCAAAACCCTTCATCTCTCCATCCATTTGACAGGTTAGTTTCTTAAATAAATTTATACCCCATCTCCAAGAATACAAATCGAGACTCTTTGAGAAGCAGAAGCACTTCATCTCTATCCATATCAAGAGAAATCATTTTAAAGATTGAAGATTGAAGATCTAATTCAGTCATGAATCAGTAATTGCGAGGTAGGCATTAACCCTAATTTTTATCCCATATAATGTTAATTTTTATTAATCTGCATGTCCCGTGTACCTTTATATACAAAAGTTTAGCTGGAATCCATCAAAGAAATCACGTTTTTTTTTTGGGGGCGACCAACTTACAAGCGAGAGAATCTTCCCTAAATCCGAATCCTGAACTTTGATTTTATCAACTTAGTTCTTGGTTTATGCTTATTTATGCTTTTTGGTTGCTTAATCTTACAGTACATGTTATGAATTAAGATATATTGGGAAAAATACCTGAGTTACATTACTAATATGTCTAGATTAAATAATTCATTCAAAAGTGATTTAGTTTTATTTGTGTTGGTTTTCCTTCATTTGGATTTAATAAATTTTTAGCTTTTCAGATGTGATAATAAGCGGCGATTCAGCTATTTTGAAAAGATCAGGGAGCTCTAAATTTCTTTTAAACAAGGTGATAAAGTTTCAATTAATAAGTTAGTTGTATCTAATGGCAAATTTGTTAATTTAGTAGTCTTCAGTTTGCTGTTCTTCTATAATGTACATATCTTTCGTCTTCAAAATAGCGCTTATGATGACATATGTTCGACTACGATTTCATCCCAGAGTAAGTTATTTGCTTAAATACGATGACATGTGTAACAGCAGGCTAGATGGAGACGAGTACCATAAGCTCAGTTTGGCGAACAAAAGTGAATGTTAAGCATAAACAATATGGGTAAGTAGTACCATTTTTTTAAAGGTGCACAATTTTTCGGATTAATCGGCAGGTTGGACTAGCGACCTTTAACCCATATATCAAGAGCAAAGGGGAATTGCTGCAAGCACATTCAACACGTCTTCTATTGCTAAACCTAAAAAATCCGACTTTGATGAACTTCCAAAAGGAATTTACGAAATGAAAAAATTAATGAGGATTAATCTGAAGATAAGGTATATTTCAACCGAAGTCCCAAGTTATATAACTATTTTTTAGTCCTTCATATAGCAATATATTGAGTTAAAACATCATTTTTTTCAGTTGTAAATCAGTTAATCGAGGTTATTGTTGTCAATGGTAACAGAACAGAAAAATGTCATATTATAGTGACTTCCGTGGGTCGTCAAAATGGACAACCAAAACAGGTAAACATCATTTAGTTTATTGAGTAGATATTGTGTTAGCGTTTTAGCTCTCCTTTAGTTTTTTCTATGTGATTGATTGCAGACAACTCTTCTGACCCACAAAAAATATTGACTTTTGACCCATTGCAAAATGCAGGCCATCTCTATCAGACTGATCAGAACTGATGGTCTCATTTATGTGTTGTTTGAATCCTCACCATTTAAATGAGTGGCATAGACGGTTTAAAAAAAGTGTCAATGACAGTTATTAAGGAGTTGTAACACGTGTCCGGATATACGTGTTTTAGGAGTGACTATCAAGATTTTCTTAGAGACTTGACAAGGCAATTCATTCAGCATCTGGCTTCCAGAGTTGATACTTACATGGCATCAATAATACAGGTATGAATTTATAGTTAAAAGGAATAGTTAAAATAGACATTAATCATCTACTGTATCTACCAAAGCTAAGTTATCTTCACGTTTTTGTGGGCTTTAGATGCTCCTTGGCCTAATTTAGAATGCTTGATAATATATTAGTTGTCGTGTCTCAACTCTCATCACTAGGTTTATAATATGTTCATGTCCCTTTTATTAAATAGATTTGTTACTGATGTATGCATTACAGTGCATGAAAAATGGCAACATCACAAGAAACATGTGAGATACATTCGTTTAACTCCACACTGCAAAACTGATTTTACATACATTCATATAGGTGATTCCAACTACGTAACACAGATATATCGTATGGGTATGCAAGTTCACCTATATTATTGTCTATAAACTTTAGTCAAAAAGCTGAAGTACACACCAGTTTTTTTATCATTTGAACAACTAAATTAACTAAATGGTTGATCCTTATATATTTTCATTCCAGGTGTTTAGGACTTTAGCATATTTTAGCACATTTTCCAGGAAAAACAACAAACTTTAATTTTTAAAAAGAAATCAGTTAGCAAGAAATGACGAGTTGTTGTGACGTGACTTTGTTTCATGTCGCCGGTTTGTAAAGCTACTTACGTATTCTATTAGAACTTACTTGATGTGCTTTTTATTTTTGTAATAACAGTTCAAGTCTGTTACAGCCTTGACTTGCCCTTTAGAAATTCCCGTGTCTTACTTTAAGGACATTAATGAATAAAACCGCAAATGTAATCATAAGTGTTGTAGAGTTTGTTTTCTTAATAGTTGTTAAATCATCTTTTGTTGCGGCACAATTGAAGAGGGTGCAACTATGACGGGAGCATTTACTTTGAAGCTGGAAGTATGCTTAAGATTGCTTAGAAGGTTTAACAAGAATAAAACAGACTTGACTCTAAGTGCAGGGGACATATCAATTATAAGTTTTCTTATTGCTTAATAAAAGTACCAAGATTCTTGACACCGTTTCCTACTAACACCTGTGATGGATTACACAACCTTTTACCCATCTGAAAGACTCGCAATAGATTTTTTGTGACCAGTATTAACATATCATGCCATTCCTTTTTCCATGTGATCTTTTTAGCAAGAAGATGCACCTAAAGATACCAACTCATTATCAAGGGAAGACTTAGGTCGTGAGATTGGTTCGCGTTGGACCAAGAAATGAAGCGAGCAGCAAGATGAAGATGCAGGTACAGCTAGAGATCACGAGGATGATGATGAATATGACGAGAAACGATAATGCGCATGATGAGGAATCTGATGGTTATGATACAAAAACTGAGGAAGACCATTCAAATTATGAGGATGAGGACACTGAAGCCAAATGAATAATGTTGGAGATGTAGCTGATTATCATTCCAGTGATTCTCACAAATACGAGTCAGACGATGAAGTTGACATGTCAGGTGCATAACTATTTTTTTAATCTCCCTATGTGTGGTTGTGTGTTAACATTAGAGATGCTAATTTGGACCCATTTACCTACAAATGGGTGGATTTTGGCTATGCTTTATCTGTAACAGGTAAAAATGGGTTAAGATAAACAAATTTACCAAAAGGCTTGGGTAATTAGGTCAACTAGGGGGCAAATACGTTGAAACTCGCTCTAATTAAATTCAAATGTCTAAAAGTCTCTTATTATTGTAAATATGTAATACACTAACATAGTTTTTGTAATCATATCGACAGGAAGGGGTGTTGGCGCCCCTAAAATGTAGCGAGTACTTAGTGATTTTGATGGGTTTAGGGATTTATGTGTTTATTTCACATTGTGGCCTCCCAAAAATTTGGTAACAAAACGTGAATAGCAGGAAAGTCAATTAATAAACTGATAAAACATAACCTGATGTAATCTTTTCACTTCCTCTTCACGTCGTAATAGTTATTGCATGGACGAATGTAAGGCCATCCTTTTTCAATAAATGACCCATGAAATTCTTTTTATAAGATTTCGAGTTTAAAGTCACACCAATCTGAAAATCTTACTGTGGGTACATCATTTTGCAGTTGTTCAAGCCGACACCCGAATAATCTTATAAGTCATATGTTGGCGATGTTTTGCAGCCATGTGGGCTCTCATGTGGATGTCGTGAAAGATTAAAGGAATATTTAAAGGTGAACTGATGGATTGAATGTGAAGGAAACAAGTTAAAGCATTGATTTGTTGGAGCTTTGGCTGAATTTAAACCTCAAAAAAGTTTTGTTTATGTAACTAAATACAGGTCCATAAGGTGTAAAAATTGTAGAAAAAATGACATTCAATGAGTTTAAAATGATGAGATGATCCTTTTTCTGTTTTTGATCTTGATTTGTATACTATGTGTCAACTTATTCTTTTTTACTCAATAAGATGATCCCTTTTTTATTATCAAACTTATGGATTAAATAGATTGCAAGGAATTACAATGTTTATAGCAGTCAACTTAAACGAGTGTACACATTATGTTTTGCATTACACATTTCAATCAGATGCACCATCAGAATTATACTTCGATGATTTCCATTCAACATTACGACTAATGAACAATTTTTACAAAGCCCGGTACAATGCCCTCGATTACCAACAAAACTAAGCTATAGTTAATTAGCTTTTAAAAGTGACCTTATTAGAGAAGGAAGAACATAGGAAAAGCCACATTTAGGAGCTCATATTCCTATTATACTCCTTTGAAGTGCTTTAGGATCTTACATCTACCGTAATATAAACAAATTTTCTTTTGTTTCAGGGATGGTTATGTCCTTTTTCATTTTTTTTGGCTGCAAATGATTTCTCATGTTGAAGGTGCACATGCCTTTGTTTATATTATACTTTTAACGGCTCAAACTAGACTGTGAAGTGTAATTTCCCCAGCACCAGGTTACCAAAGAATTATGTTGTTGGATGGCTGTGGTTAACTAAAGCGTTAGCTGAGCCAAACGAGAAACATTTCATGAAAACATTACACAAGCAAGAATTAGACACAAACCGTGTGCGTCGCACGGGTCATTGTACAATCAACTATTACACACAAATTCATTATACAATAAAATAAGTAACAATTTGATTGTAACTATTCATGGTGCATGAGTTTTGTAACTTTTGCTTCTTACAATACGCAAGCAACATTTGAAACTAACCCGTGTGCATCGCACGCGGGTATAACTACAAAGACAAAACTTCAACAACGCATCTAAACATTACACGGTCAATTCCCAAAGTATACACAATCAGACTAACGCATCAACATTCAAAAAATCATTATGCAAGCAACCACATGAGATTTTTTTTGACACAACCCATGTGCATGCCTCGTTTGTTAACCAATATATAAGTTTTGGATATAAGGTATTCTAACAGAAGCCTTGCTAATTAAGGATTCTGATTTCTTAATAGCACCTAAATTGTTAGAGAAAATAAATTTCTCTCATCAATATTACCTATAATATAAAACATATAAAAGAGATTGATATCTCTTTCCTATTAATTATTTAAGTAATACCTATTTATATGCACATTGTACAAGCTAATATAGCAAGTTAGTTACAAAACTTGAATTGAATATTGTCATTATGATCATCTCCACTATTAATTTAATAAAAACATGTTCAAAATAATTAAACTTTATACCATTGAAGTCCAAAAATTAATATTAAATGATGGTTGCACAAGTGAATTTTCTAATTCGTCGTTTCGTCAATATTGCTATCATTATCGTAAAGTCTTTATCAAAAAAAAAATATGTAATGGAAAAATATCACTCTCCAACAATATGATTACAGAGTACCTGCCGCCGCATTGCGCGAGCACCATGATAGTTAATATATGGTGGTTAGAAACATGCTATTATGAATGCTCGTTTTGTTTATTTATTTAGCTTTATAAGGTTATTCATAAAAACATATAGTTATCAATATGTCAAATTCTAAACCTACATGATTTGCGTGTGATTTGTTGATTAATAAAGGCCTGTTAGTCTGACCCACTTGTTTAGGCCCGTTTAGCTTTAGGGTTTCATCTTTGTTTTGACTTATAAATACTCACATATTCTTCTTAGTTTATTAATCAATTCAATACGAGTAATAATTTGCATTGTGTGTTTAGTTTCTACATGGTATCAGAGCCTAGGTTTAAATAGCTATATATATTGTCATCCTTGATCGTCAACTAACTGTTGACGATCCAGAGGGATCTCGTTTATTATTAGTTGTTTGTTACTGTAGAACTGTTTGAATCGATTCATTTTCTTGACTCAGAATCTGTTGCAAATTATTGTGGCTGTTTTTTGTTAATATCTGAGTAAGTTACATCTGAAACACATATATCCGTTCTTGCTTGAATCAGATGTCGTCAACGATTTGTATTAAAAATGGTTGCGTTTTGATTGGATCATTAACTTGCATTTTGGTTGTAAACGATTTGTATTACAAAGCATGATGGCATTTTATTGGTGAATTGATTTAGTGGGTCAGTGTAGTTGATTTCAATTTGGTAATATGGTCTTTGTTGTCTTGCAAGTTTTGGTTTGTTTGTTTTCGGCTATAGAAATTGAAGAGGAATTATATAGTGAATAAAATGTGCAGTTGGATGGCAAAGCTGTGTTACGAGGAATATTTTGTAGTTAAGAATTGGTAATTTTGTATTAGCATTTGGATCGGTATTGGTATTAAGTATTTGCACCGGGTTATATTAAAATTGGCATTGACATTGGCATTGGTATTGAGATGTTTTGTAGTTTTAGTATCGACATTGACATTGGCATTGGCATTAGCGTTGGTATTGATATTTGGTATTTGTTCGGTTTGCATCGGATATCTGACTGGTTTGGTTTTGGATTAGTGTTATGATGGTGATGCTATAGTCTTAACTAATCTAACAAGGTCTTAAGTAGTTATGTGTAACTAATCTTCTGCTCGGTTTTGTTTGTTTTGCATTTGGTTCCGCACTTATCTGTCTGATTGTGCTATGCATCTGTCTGAATTTGCACCTGTTTGGATTGCATCGGAATGAGACTCCGTCTAACACCGAGTCTACACTTTGGGACGCTCAGAAGCTATGTATTTATTCTTTAGTTTTAGTTTATTTTGTGTCTGACAAACTTTCAATGTTTACTGCTGCGACATTGTGAGTTTGAGGGGGGATGTTAGTTAATAAAGGCATGTTGGCCCAACCCACTTGTTTATGCCCGTTTAGCTTTAGGGTTTCATCTTTGTTTTGTCTTATAAATACTCATGTATTCTTTTAGTTTATTAATCAATTCAATAATACTTTGCATTGTGTGTTTAGTTTCTACATGATTGACTCATTTTTTACTATAATATGTACGTCTTCGTGATATATAACTCATCTTCAATAATGTGACCAAATAAATCCATAATTATGACTATATGTTTCAACTTGATATCAATATCTGTATCTATACGTGTCACGCTCTATTACGACTTTAATTAAACAGTGTTAATTCAGCCCTACCATAAGCTCTTAATATTTATAAATAGTGTTTGCTGATGACTTCTGTTGATGCATCAAAGATAGATATGAAAATTAAGTTTGGATTTAGATTAGGCATAATGATAATAGTCATGCGATTCATACATGCAAATCATTCTTCTGATCACCTTACATATGAATGCGTTGGATATAAGAACTTCCTTTGTTGGATCAAATTATGTGATTGAGCTAAAATATATGTGTCTGGTATAGCCATCAAGTGATATTTATTTGCTTATGAGGCTTGATTAATTGATTGATGGTTATGTGTTAAGAAAATATAATAACTTCAATATTATAAAGATGTGTTCCCTAGATGGTTGACGAAGTATTATAATTATAATTATAAAAACAATACATTTACCATGATCTCCTGGGTTAATGCATTGATGTCGCAGACCTGGCCCGACCTGCTATATTTAATGCGCCCCGTACCCGCTAATTTAATTGCCCTTCACCCCCCACGTAGCATGTACGTGTCCCTCTCCTTCTAAATCCCACTCACTCACACAGCTATCATAACACACACATCCAATCACTTGAAACATACACACTCAGATCCACCGCTACAAATCTTCGGCCTGTTTGATCCTTGAACGGTTTTGAAGGCGACAAGAACGATGATCATCTAACCACAAAAGGAAGAAAGAATAAAAAGGGCAGCAGCAATGATTTCAAACACACACGAATCTAAAAAATTACGACGACGTCAGATGTAAGTTTTCATTTTTCTAAAATTTTTATGGTTAAAATTAGGGGTTTCTGGTAATTTTCTGTTAATTAATTTTCGTGTTAAAATTAGGTTTTTTTTCTTAGATGCACATGAAATTTGGGGGTATTGGTTTGGATTCCTTTTTTATGATAAAGATAGTGTTTTGGGTTTTAGATATGCTTTTCTATGAAATTTTTACATGTTGATGATGTTACAAATCGAATTCCGGTGACCCGAATCTTGGCCATTCAAACTTTTTATCGATTTTTTTTAATTTGGATTAAGTGATTTTATTTATAGCATAAATCACTTACTCCCCCACTCAAAATTTCAGTTACTTGCATGTGTTCCAGGTGTATTCGATTTGGGTTTCATTATTCTGGAAGGAGATAACCGCTGAGGAAAGAAGGTGAACCTGTAGCTCCAAATTCGGTCCGTAAGTAAGTCTTTTCATAAATTCTTTCAAATTTTTTTGCCACATTTGGATTTTTTTTATTAAAGGGTTTTGTATTGTATGAAATTATTGAGTTACTATGGGGTTTTATAGGTTGGTTACAATTCAAGATTATTGATGATGTTTGCGTTATAGTTTATGATTTAGAAGAAATGTATATTCATAGTATCTTAAGTTTACAAAGGGTTTTATTGGGTGTTAAAAGATAGTTACTGGTAACTAACAACCAATGTAAGAGGTAGTATATATAATGGATAAACATTGGGTCAAAAACACCCATTGAGTGATGCATTCAAATTCCATTATTTTTAACATGACATTTAGTTAAATACAGGGGTATTGTTTTTTTGATATCGCATGATGTTTGTATAACTAATTTGTAGATTATCGCCTGTTATAGGTGTGTCTCATTTATCGGGCTCTCCGTATGCTACTCACGAGCTGCTTTCGTCGAGTTGTGGTAGCCAAAATGCTCGGCTATATTAGGACGTCTTCCAGAAGTATTCTGAATTTTGTGCAAGGAGCTCATGACAACGGTGCAACACAGCTTTTGAAGGTATTTTGAGTGAAACCTATATTTTTTTTGTTAACGCTTATTAAATTTCACCATCAATTTAACATAATGTGTGGACTTCTTGCTTTTCAAAGACAACGTCAGATGGTGTTTTTAGAGTTCTGTGGTTGGTGAATTTATAGTTACGTTTAATTTATTTTTTGTTATCACTATTCCCACCCGCAGGTAAAGATGTTGCTAACTTTTGTGCCAAGTTTCTACATCAACAAGTGCTCAAGCAAGAAGCATATGCTACCGGAGATATAAAAACTTTTGTACAGAAATCGTTTCTCATTTTCTTTCTAAACGTGGCTTAAATTATCATTCTTTTAGTTTATTTTCGTTCATGTATTAACAGTTGGTTTTGTTTTCCTGATGCATAATGGACGAAATGATGTGCGGACAAAAAGGGCGGAGGGATTTATCGGCTCTGGGAGATAGAATAAACAAATTCACAGGTGTGATCGAGGGTCTAATATGGTCCTCGAGAGGTAATCGTTGGTTCTTAAATTTCATAGCTTATATTTTGATGATATAAGCACATGGGGGTGGTGCTAATATTTAAGTGGTTATAAACCATAAGTAAATAGCCTAATGTCACACACCGTAAATTTCATCTCATTATTTTAAAAAAATTCGATCATTATTCTTGACTTTTATACGTTACGTTTGAATCTGGCAATTTTCCGAGAAGTTATCCCGCGTAAAACTGAAAATCATTATCGGACATGTTCTGGCTTCGGACTTGGATTAGTCTACGTGTCATATGCATTATTTTATCATTTTAAAGTGTTACATAGGTCACGTTCACTTTCGTTTGCGATTTATACGTTTTTCGCATACGTCGTACGGTTTTAGCATTTTAGGTCAAACGGAGACCCGAAAACCCGTAATCTTTTCGTGTAAACTCTAGTTATCGTATATCTCATGTTTAGGAGTCAAAAATTTCATGGTCACCCCTCCCCCTCTACTCCAAACATATGCATACACCCAAACTTAATTAATTCAAAGAGCATCTTTTATTTTTATTTTGAATTTTCAAAAGAAAACACCATCACATGCAAAGATAGTGATATATTTGTATTATACCCCCATACAAACTTGTGCTTCTTACACATCTTGTCTTCATGTAACATGGAAGGACCACTAAACCACTAACTATATTTGAAAGATAACCATTTAATTTTATAAGACTCAAAAATTCAAACCATGGTCCTTGTGGCTTTAGTCCCAGCTGAACACACACACCCCTTTGGTGTGTGCTGGTCACTTGATACTACAAAACAAGAAACCCTAATCCTTCCCTTATCCTATAAATACTATGCTATTTTATAACTTAGGGTTATACTTTCATTTCACAAGCCTCACAAAATCTTCTCTTCTCTCTTTTTTTCTTCCTTGCTTACGACACCAAACAAACGCCCTCTTAGGGTTCATTTTTCTTAATTTTCTTCAAGATCCAAGTATTCTAGGTTGATTCTTGTTCATATCTAAGGTGGTTACAAGTGTTGGTTATTTGATTCTAAGGGTTTGTTCAAGATCTATAGTTAGGGTTTTAATTTATTCAAGTTGGTTTTGCAAGATTTACTTTGGGGTTTTAAGATCTAAGGTGTACATAGTTAGATCTTGTGTTTTCATCTTGATATCTCTTCTTTTTGTAAGTATGTTCTTGATCCTTCTTTTATATCTCTCTTTTCTTGATCAAGTCTTATATATATCCGTAGTGTTTGTGTTATTTTCAAAAGAAACTAGTGGGTTTATAAACTAATAAAGTTTGCATATGTTCTTGATATTATTACTTTGATTATAGAAAGGGTGAGTGAACATGTAGGTTGCAACAAAGATGATGATGGGATTATAATAGATTAAGAGTGGATTTTGTTGGATGGATTAGTAGTGAACGAGGTTAGGTTAGTATAGGCACTATTGTGAAGTTTGGATGGATTTTTGGGAGCGTCTGTGAAAAATATGGTTGCTGATCCGATTTTGTTTTAAGGTTTTAGGCGACTTAAAAAGGTTTTCATTAGGCAAGAAGGTAGTTTTTAGAGAGCTTGTTTCGAATAGATAGATTTTCATATATCAAACACAAAAAGCGAATTTAAAACGGCCAAGTTAAGGCGAAATGAATTTTGAAACACTTTTCGGAAAAATAATTATTCAAGTTGCTGATTGGAAATTAAAAAGAGGTTTTCGAACACTTTCGGACATATTTGAGCTTTTAAAACATTGGCGAAACGTACATAGACACTAGTATATTAAGTGGAAACTTTAGAAACGTCACAAATATATTATAGGGATTTCTAAAACAGGAAACTTCTAAAAATAGTAACTTTTGATATGTATTAGCGAGATGGAATTGGAAGTTAGGCGTTTAGGTTTAAGTAGCGCGTTCTAGGTAAATGGAATCATCGAATATTAGGGGGCGATATTAACGTCCAGAAACTTAAAACTTTCCTAAAATAGTAAGTTTTCAAAAATAGAAACTTTTCGTATAACATGGCGTAACGTAACTATAAACCTTATACTTTCATAATGACACATTTTACTATATAAACTAAAGCGTAAACACTTATGGATGTCTATTTTTCTTACAAGCGTATTATCTGATGTTTCGTATTTATTTCTCGTTTCTAAAGCGTGTCTATTAATTAGGCCGCGGTTATAGTCGTTCGTTATTGTTATTCACTTTGTTTAATATCTTGCTCACTACTTGCTTAAGGTGAGTTCATAGCCCCACATTTTTACTACTTTGCTTTACTATTTGTGGTGAGAAACATTGCTTGCTTTTAAACATTGGACACAAATGCTTTACGTTTTTCCCAATCTTATTTACATGTTGCCTAAGTAGTATTGAAACTTGTATGCCCGAGTTATCATGAACCGTTAGTTGCTTATGATCAGTTAGATTGGTAAGTGAGCGCGAGTGTTGTGAATAGATCTATTAGGACTAATCATCCCCGTCCGGGTAAGTAGCTCTTACTGGATCAACAGACGTATACCATGTCGAGTGATACGGTGAAGCGCCATGATGGCACCCGTCAGGGCAAGTTTATTAAGCATTATGCATGCTTCCATTACATTTAGCCTTTGTGTCATGAGCTTAGTGCAACGTAAATACCTTTTTATGTGATATTGTATCTGTTATAATAGTCACATGCGTTTTGCAAAATTTGTGGTCCATTCTTATATCAAATTCAAACCTATGAATTCACCAACTTTATGTTGACGTTTTAGCATGTGTTTCTCAGATGCTTAGCTGTGGAAGTCTTTATTTGCTATATGGTGTCGCCTTGCATTGGACCGATTTTCAAGAACTATTATCATCTGTTTTAACATCGTTGTCTATTTCTAAAAATTATATTCGCTTCCGCATATTATCTATGAACCTATGTAAAACTTTAAATATTTTCATTTAATGCAACGATGTTGGATTTCTAAATGTACCCTTAGAGGTCATTCTTTGTATCTTGTGTGATGTATATTATGATGCCATGCCCCCGGATACGTGCTTCCATCCAGGCCCTGTTTGGGGGTGTGACAGATTGGTATCCAAAGCAAAGGTTATAGAGAACCAGGAAGAATATTAGGTCTGGTCTATAACCAGTATGTGATCCTACGTGTTTCTACTTGCTTACGTATATAATTACTATCGATAAGTATATGAGTATTAATTATAATATATTTCCATAAATATATTACGTTTAATTTTGCCATGACTATGTTTTACATCTATATTTTCCTGCATTGCACACATTGGCATGGGTTCATATAAAGGGGATTTATATAAACTTTTGCTTTTGCAGGTTATGGCAGCTCTGGTTATTTCTATCTTCGGACTTATCAGACGAGAGTGTAGGATCCTCTTTTTCGCGAGTTATTCTTATCGGTTCTATTTTTGTTGAGGTCTTAGTTGCATCGGAGGTGGGGGCGGCTGCAGTTGCCTCACCTGTCGGGGTGCTTGAGCTTGATACTTATTCATCATCAGAGGCTGATCCATCGAAGAGTTCACTACCTCCCATATCTGTAGCACCTATGGTTTCACCTTTTTTGTGTTCAGACGATTTAGAGTCAGATACTAAGATACCCGAGAGGCATGTATCACCTACACCTCATGATGCTATGCTTACTAGGTGGAGGAGCAGAGTTGCATCACGATCATCATCACATACTACTTCTACTCCAGAGATCCCTACTGCTCCCACTCCATCCGCACCACCTGCTGTTGTCGCACCATCTACTGATATCATCTCACCTGTTGATGCACCACCCGGGATTTGTTGACGATGAGCTATTCTTATCCGACCCGGGCAAGACATTCCCATTCGTCGACTTTACCGTACTCATCCTGGTAGGCCATGTAGGGCTTTAACGGCGAGGAAGTCGATTAGAACTTTACCTTCTCATCGTTTAGCATTGAGGTACACATCACATCACTTAGATCGTTTTACTTTTGGATCATCATCAGATCATTCATCTTCAGATCATTCATCATCTGGGCATTCTATTTTGAGTCATTCTGTATTCAGACATACATCACTAGTCACCACCATTGCTGATTCATCTGCACCATCAAGATTTGTTTATACACCACTTGCTAGGACTCTACGGTATAGCAAGGCCTATCGCTATTGGAGGTCTACCCTATTATCTACCATGTATCCACCGAAGGCATCCAAGTCGTCAGCTTTAGATTCTTCTTCTGAGTCATCTGCTGGACCATCTCGCAAGAGATGTAGGTCCCCTGCTGCTACCGTAACTTCATCTATCCATGCTTTGAGAGCTTTATTTCCTTCTCATGCTGATCTCCTTCGACCTCGCAAGAGTTTTAGGGATTTTATTTCACCAAAGGATAGTGTTAAGGAGGACATTGATATAGATGTGTTGGCGGATATCGAGGCTGATGCTATAGCTAATGAGGTTGCAACAGATATGGATGTTGAGGCTGGGGTTGATGCAGGTATTAGTATGGAGGTCGATGTTGGGGTTGATGTAGAGGACGAGGTTGATGGCAAGGTCGAATCTAGTGATAGAGGTTGGAGTGGATGTGGTTGCCCGGATTAATATCCCTGATAGTATGCTTATGCCCGATGCTATGGAGCATTTGGAGCAGGTTGAGGAGGTTGTGCATGATATTTATAGGCATGTTATGGAGATACCTCTTCAGAGGGTAGAGGACATTAAGACAGGACAAAGAGAGTTGGAGGCGAGGAGTTTAATTGCTGCTGGAGAGAGAGCTAGTTTACTTGATCAGGTTGCGTCCTTGGAGAGGAGCAACACGAGACTTCGAGGCACCTTGATGATGGAGAGTGCAAGAGCCGATAGGTTTCAGCGACGCATGGGCTTTATGGAGAGGGAGCTCAAGCAGATCCATAGGTTCCGTTACTATGACAGGATGCGGTTTAGGAGATTGGAAACATTCACTGTGAGGCGTTTGGGTTTTCATCCATGATGTTGTGTATGGATTTTAGACTAGTGGTAGAACCAGTTGTTAGTAGTGGTATTAGTGTAAATCAAGTTCCCTATTATGGGTGGAGTGTAACCGAAGGATGCTTTTATATGCATGATATGAAAAGCTTAGTATGATTCTCCCGTGTGTTCGTCTTTTATTGTTATTTACTCATTCTAGCAAAACGTGTTTTATTGTATTTTTACCTTATAAATCCTATTTACCAGTTATAATAGCTATATCTCGTATTAAATCTTACCGCATGCTATGTCTTGTGTTTAAATCGTGACTATCACTCGCTCTGGTATGACCCCGGAGGCAATTGAAGAACTCATTAACCAACGAATGGCGAAGGCGTTGGCTGCTTATGAGGCAAACTGTGCTGCTGAACTTGCTATTGAAAGTTAAAGCCAGAATGGATATGATTATGACAACGGGAATATTGGGGGGGGGAATAGAAATGGAAATGGCGGGGGAAATGGAGATAGAAACGATGGAGGAAATTAAAACGGAAACAAAGGAGGCAATGGGAATGGAAATCCCAATAGGAATGACAGAGTTGCTATGCCTGTCGCCCGTGAGTGTACTTACCATGACTGCGTGAAGTGTCAATGACTCAATTTCAAAGGAACTAAAGGAGTTGTCGGGTTGACAAGATGGTTTGAGAAGATGGAGACAATATTTTACATCAGCAATTGTCCAGAGAGGTACCAAGTTAAGTATGCTACGTGCACCTTGTTGAACAGTGCATTAACTTGGTGGAACACACACAAGAGAACAATTGGAGTTGATGCTGCATTTGCCATGTCATGAAGAGAGCTTGTGAAGCTAATGACTGAGGTGGATTGCCCAAGAAATGAAATTCAAAAAATGGAATCTGAGCTGTGGAACTTGACCGTGAAGAACAATGATTTGGCTACTTATACCCAGAGATTTCAAGAACTTACTATGATGTGCACCAAGATGGTCCCCAAGGAGGAGTATCGGGTTGAGAAATTCATTGGAGGTCTCCTCGATAACATCTAAGGGAATGTAATTTCTGCTGAGCCCACAAGACTACAAGATGTTGTCCGTATTACTAACAACTTGATAGATCAAAAGTTAAAGGGTTATGTTGTGAAAAATGCTGAGAACAAAAGAAGGTTTGATAACAACCAGAAGGACAATCGTGTGCAACAACCCCCATACAAGAGACAGAATGTTGGTGGACAAAGTGTGGCGAGAGCCTACACGGCTGGTAACAATGAGAAAAGGGGATATGCTGGACCTTTGCCTTACTGCAAAAAATGTAAGCTACATCATGAAGGGCCATGTACTGTGAAATGCGAGAAGTGCAACCAGGTCGGGCATATGGTCAGGGATTATATGAACATTGTTGCTGCCACAACTACTCAAAGAGCCCTAGTAGTGAATCAGAGGGTTCCTACTTATTTTGAGTGTGGAAGGCAGGGACACTACAGGAATGAGTGTCCCAAGTTAAAGAATCAGACATGTGGAAACAAAGCTGGGAAAAAGACCAATGAAGCTAGAGGGAAGGCATATGTGCTGGGAGGAGGAAAAGCTAACCCTGATTCCAACGTCATCATGGGTACGTTTCTTCTTAACAATCTCTATGCTTCTATGTTATTTGATTTAGGCGCCGATAGGAGTTTCGTGTCGTCTACTTTTAGTGCTTTACTTGATGTTATCCCCTCTATGCTAGACGTTAGCTATGCTGTCGAATTAGCCGACGGGAGAATTACAGAAACAAATATTATGCTTAGAGGTTATACATTAGGATTGTTAGGTCACCCATTCAACATAGACCTAATGCCCGTAGAACTTGGTAGTTTCGACGTCATCATCAGCATGGATTGTTTAGCGAACCATTATGCGGTGATCGTTTGTGATGAAAAGATTGTAATAATTCCCTATGGGGATGAAGTTTTTATAGTCTAAGGTGATAGAATTGGCAAGGAGAAGAAGTCGAAGTTGAGCATTATATCGTGCACCAAAACTCAGAAATATATTAAGAAGGGTTGCCAAAATTTTCTGGCACAAGTTACGAAGAAGGAAACTGAAGACAAGTCAGAGGAGAAGTAACTTGAGGACGTGCCGATCATACATGACTTTCTGGAAGTCTTTCTAGAAGACTTTCCTGGATTACCACTGACTCAACAAGTTGAATTCCAAATCGACTTAGTCCGTAGTGTTGCACCTATAACACGAGCCCGGTATTCAAAACTGCAAGAGTTGTCTACTTAGCTGCAAGAACTTTCTAACAAAGGGTTCATAAGACTAAGTTCCTCACCCTGGGGAGCTCTGGTCTTATTTGGCAAAAAGAAAGATGGATATTTTCGGATGTGTATCGACTACCATGAACTAAACAAACTTATTGTGAAGAACCGATACCCACTTTCAAGAATCAACGACTTGTTTGATCAGTTGCAAGGGTCAAGAGTCTACTCTAAGATCGACATGAGATTTGGTTATCACCAACTCAGAGTTCGGGAGTAAGACATTCCATAGACAACGTTTAGAACACGCTACGGTCACTATGAGTTTCAAGTGATGTTATTTGGACTGACCAACACATCGGCGGTATTCATGGATCTGATGAATCGGGTATGCAAGCCATATCTGAATAAATTTGTGATAGTTTTCATCGATGACATTTTGATCTACTCCAAAAATAAGAAGGAGCATGAAGAGCACCTTAGGTTAATCTTGAGATTACTTAAGAAGGAGGAATTGTATGCCAGGTTTTCAAAGTGTGAATTTTGGCTTTCAAAGGTACAATTTCTTGGTCACATGATTGATGGTGAAGGCATTCACGTGGACCCCGCTAAGATTGAGTCAATTAAGGATTGGGCATCGCTTAAGATACCGATAAAATTTTGTCAATTTCTAGGTCTTGTTGGCTATTACCGACGATTTATCGAAGGTTTCTCAAAAATTACCAAGCCTATGACAAAGCTGACTCAAAAGAGCATGAAGTTTGATTGGGGTAAAAAGGTAGAAGCTGCATTTCAACTGTTGAAGCAGAAATTATATAGTGCTCCGATTGTGGCTTTACCCGAAGGTAGTAAAAACTTTGTGGTTTACTATGACGCTTCTCACAAAGGGTTGGGCACAGTTTTAATGCAAAGGGAAAAGGTCATAGCCTACGCGTCATGCCAACTCAAGATTCATGAGAAGAATTACACTGCACATGACTTAGAACTTGGAGTTGTAGTGTTCGCTCTCAAAATGTGGAGACATTATTTATACTGCACGAAGTACGTTTTGTTCACTGATCATAAGAGTTTGCAGCATGATCTTGATCAAAAGGAGTTGAACATGAGACAACGCCGATGGTTGGAACTGTTAAGTGACTACGACTGCGAGATTCATTATCATCCGGGGAAGGCGAACATGGTGGCTGATGCGCTAATTCGTAAGGAAAGGATTAAGCCACTACGAGTTCGAGCCTTAGTTATGACTATTAGTTTAAATCTTACTAAGAGAATTTTGAATGCTCAAGTGGAGGCAAGAAAAGAGGAGAATTATGGAACTGAAGATTTGTGTGGTATGATTAAGAAGCTTGAACCCCATGCTGACGAAATGTTGTGTTTAAGGAATAGGAGTTGGATACCCTGTTATGGTGACTTGAGAGCTTTGATTATGCACGAGTCGCATAAGTCAAAGTATTCGATCCATCCTGGATTAGACAAGATGTACCAAGATTTGAAGAAACTGTATTGGTGGCCTAATATGAAAGCCGAGATTTCCACCTACGTCAGTAAGTGTCTGACCTATGCCAAGATCAAGGCCGAATGCCAAAAACTATCTGGTTTGTTGGTTCAACCTATGATCCCGGTGTGGAAATAAGAAAACATCATAATGGATTTCATTACTAAATTTCCAAAGACGTCGACTGGACAAGACACAATTTGGGTAATTGTTGACTGCCTTACTAAATCCACTCATTTTCTACCAATGAGGGAGAAAGACTCGATAGAAAAGTTGACTAGACAATACTTGAAGGAAGTAGTCACGAGGCATGGTATGCCTATTTTGATTATTTCTGATCGAGATGGTAGGTTCACATCTCAATTCTGACAATTGCTTTAGAAATCTCTAGGTACTCAATTGGATATGAGCACGGCTTATCACCCTCAGACCGATGGTCAAAGTGAAAGGACCATCCAAACCTTAGAAGTCATGTTGCGGGCTTGTGTGATTGAATTTAGGAAAAGTTAGGATAGGCATCTACCCTTGGAAGAATTTTCGTACAACAATAGTTATCACACGAGTATCAAGGCTGCACCATTCGAAGCACTATACAGTCGTAAGTGTCGATCGCCTATTTGTTGGGCTGAGGTTGGAGATGCTCAGCTTACTGGCCCAGAGATTGTTCATGAAACTACAGAAAAGATCATCCAAATCAAGAAACGTATTCAAGCTGCACGTGATAAACAAAAGAGCTACACCGATAGGAGACGTAAGCCATTGGAGTTTCAAGTTGGAGATAAGGTTATGTTGAAGGTATCGCCACGGAAAGGAGTGATACGTTTCTGCAAACAGGGGAAGCTGAGCCCTCGTTACATTGGACCTTTCAAGGTACTTGCTAAAGTTGGAACAATCACTTATCGACTTGAACTCCTGGATCAACTAAGCCATGTCTATAGTACTTTTCACGTTTCCAACCTGAAAAAGTATCTTTCTGACGAACCATTAGCTATCCCGTTGGACGAAATTTAGATTAATGACAAGCTTAATTTCATTGAGGAACCGGTTGAAATCATGGATCAGGAAGTCAAAAGATTAAAGCAGAGTTGTATGCCGATTGTAAAAGTCTGTTGGAATTCTAGGCGAGGTCCTGAGTTTACTTGGGAGCGCGAAGACCAAATGAAGAAAAAGTACCCTCATCTTTTTGCTAACCCTGCATCTACGTCTAAAGTTACGTCTTAAGCTTTGAGGACAAAGCTCTTTTAATGAGGGAAGGATGGCACACCCCGTAAATTTTAGGTCATTATTTTAATCTTTTCTGATTATTATTTTTGACTTTTATAAGTTACGTTTGAATCTGGTAATTTTCCGGGAAGTTGTCCTGCGTAACTGAAAATCGTTATCGGACGTGTTCCGGATTTGGCCTTGGATTAGTCTACATGTTATATGCATTATTTTATCATTTTAAAGTGTTACGTAGGTAACGTTCACTTTCGTTTGCGATTTATACGTTTTTCGCGTACGTCGTACGGTTTTAGCGTTTTAGGTCGTAAAGAGACCCGAAAACCCGTAATCTTTTCGTGTAAACTTTAGTTATCATATATCTCGTGTTTAAGAGTCAAAAATTTCATGTTCACCCCTCCCCCTCCACTCCAAACACACGCATACACCCACACTTAATTAATTCAAAGAGCATCATTTCATCTTTATTTTGAATTTTCAAAAGAAAACACCAACACATGCAAAGATAGTGACATATTTGTATTATCCCCCCATGCAAACTTGTGCTTCTTACACATCTTGTCTTCATGTAACATGGAAGGACCACTAAACCACTGACTATATTTGAAAGATAACCATTTAATTTCATAAGACTCAAAAATTCAAACCATGGTCCTTGTGGCTTTAGTCCTAGCCGAACACACACACACCCCTTTGGTGTATGTTGGTCACTTGATACTACAAAATAAGAAACCCGAAGCCTTCCCTTATCCTAAAAATACTATGCTATTTCACAACTTAGGGTTATACTTTTATTTCACAAGCCTTGCAAAAACTTATCTTTTCTCTTTCTTTCTTCCTTGCTTACAGCACCAAACAAACACCCTCTTAGGGTTTATTTTTCTTGATTTCCTTCAAGATCCAAGTATTCTAAGTTGATTCTTGTTCATATCTAAGGTGGTTACAAGTGTTGGTTCTTTAATTCAAGGGGTCTGTTCACGATCTATAGTTAGGGTTTTGATTTATTCAAGTGGGTTTTGCAAGATTTACTTTGGGGTTTTAAGATCTAAGGTGTACATAGTTAGATCTTGTGTTTTCATCTTGATATCTCTTCTTCTTGTAAGTATGTTCTTTATCCTTCTTTTATATCTCTCTTTTCTTGATCAAGTCTTATATATATTCGTAGAGTTTGTGTTATTTTCAAAAGAAACTAATAAAGTTTTCATATGTTCTTGATATTATTACTTTGATTATGGAAAGGATGAATAAACATGTGGGTTGCAACAAATATGATGATGGGATTAGGATAGATTAAGAGTGGATTTTGTTGGATGGATAAGTAGTGAACGGGGTTAGGTTAGTATAGGCACTATTGTGAAGTTTGGATGGATTTTTGGGAGCGTCTACAAAAAATATGGTTGTTGATCTGATTTTGTTTGAGGTTTTGGGCGACTTAAAAATATTTTCATTAGGAAAGGAGGTAGTTTTTAGAGAGATTGTTTCGAATAGATAGATTTTCATATATCGAACACTAAAAGCGGATTTAAAACGGCCAAGTTATGGCGAAATGAATTTTGGAATACTTTTCGGAAAAATAATTATTTAGGTTGCTGATTGGAAATTAAAAAGAGGTTTTCGGACACTTTCGGACATATTTGAGCTTTTAAAACATTAGCAAAACGTATATAGACACTAGTATATTAAGTGAAAACTTTAGAAACGTCAAAAATATATTATCGGGATTTCTAAAACGGGAAACTTCTAAAAATAGTAACTTTTGATATGTATTAGCGAGATGGACTTGGAAGTTAGGCATTTAGGTTTAAGTAGCATGTTCTAGGTAAATGGAATCATCAAATATTAGGGGGCGGTATTAACGTCCCAAAACTTAGAACTTTCCTAAACTAGTAACTTTCCAAAAATAGAAACTTTTCGTATAACATGGCGTAACGTAACTATAAACCTTATACTTTCATAATGACACATTTTACTATATAAACTAAAGCGCAAACACTTATGGATGTCTATTTTTATTACAAGCGTATTATCCGATGTTTCGTATTTATTTCTCGTTTCTGAAGCGCGTCTATTAATTAGGTCGAGGTTAGAGTCGTTCGTTATCGTTATTCACTTCGTTGAATATCTTTCTCACTACTTGCTTAAGGTGAGTTCATAGCCCTACATTTTTACTACTTTGCTTTACTATTTAGGGTGAGAAACATTGCTTGCTTTTAAACATTGGACACAAATGCTTTACGTTTTTCCCATTCTTGTTTACGTGTTGCCTAAGTAGTATTAAACTTGTATGCCCGAGTTATCATGAACCGTTAGTTACTTATGATCAGTTGGATTAGTAAGTGAGCGCGAGTGTTGTGAATAGATCTATTGGGACTAATCATCCCCGTTCGGGTAAGTAGCTCTTACTGGATCAACGGACGTATACCGTGTCGAGTGATACGGTGAAGCGACATGATGGCACCCGTTAGGGCAAGTTTATTAAGCATTACGCATGCTTCCATTACATTTAGCCTCGGTGTCATGAGCTTAGTGCAACGTAAATACCTTTTTATGTGATATTGTATCTGTTATAATAGTCAAATGCGTTTTGCAAAATTTGTGGTCCATTCTTATATCAAATTCAAATCTATGAATTCACCAACTTTATGTTGACGTTTTAGCATGTTTTTCTCAGGTGCTTAGCTGTGGATGTCTTTATTTGCTATATGGTGTCGCCTTGCATTGGACCGATTTTCAAGAACTATTATCATCTGTTTTAACATCGTTGTCTATTTCTAAAACTTATATTCGCTTCCGCATATTATCTATGAACCTATGTAAAACTTTAACAATTTTCATTTAATGCAACGATGTTAGATTTCTAAACGTACCTGATAAGTGTAAAATACACATATCTATTTATACCAAAAATGACCTTAAATGACTAAAAACATACTTAAAATGGCAAAAATATACTTGTTTTTGTGTTTTGTGTGTGCATGTACGGATATATCAAAAATCACAAGAAAACCGTCAAAAACGGGCAAACACGGACACGAGAACGGAAGAACGTGCAAGAGCCGGAAACCAAAGTCAAATGGTCCTTGTACCTAAGTGGGTCCCTAAACCCTTAAAATCTTACCCGGATCAAAAGCCCATTTTCTAAGCCCATTTTCCTTTTAATAAACTCCAGGGGCCAAAGATGCCAAGTTTAAAAGTTATTTTACACTTAGGCTTTTATTACACACAAAGAAATGGACTGATTTTGCAATTACCCCAAAGTTCAAACCCGTTTTACCCCTTTTAGTTATAAAAAGAAAAGGCGCGAAAATTTGTTTCACTATTCACCCGTCTTCCCTAACTTTACCACACTGTCAAAATCAAAGGGCTTTTCTCAATTGAAGGGTGATTTAGACAATGCAAGGGCTCTACAATAAGAGGACATGGTTAAAAACGTCACTTCAAGGCATCCTATTGGTCAAGAAAAGCAAGGAATGACACGTGGTTGATTGAAAGCACAAGGGAAAGGGTCATTTTACACTGAAAGCACTCACATAACTAGCACAAGGACGTCACATCAAAGGAATGACAGCTTGTCCATCCGTATGATCCCAAGATGATCCAACGGCCATCAATTACTCTCCAATCATTATGAGATTGTACGTCCATGATTAAAAGGGGCGTGGGCAGCAAGGCAAGGCCTAGAAGGTTCACCAAGAGGCTATAAATAGTCCCACATTTCACACACACAAGCATCTAGATTTTTTTAGCTCTTTAATTTTTAGCTTAATTTTTAATGTAGTTTATATAACTTCTTTTAAGCTTTTGTATTTTCTTTTCAAGTATTGTAAGCAACTTTTTTTTAAATGAAATTAAGTTTTATTGTGTCATAAGCTTTTGTTACTCATA
>BQNB010059952.1:3728-20452 GCA_026074375.1 Tanacetum coccineum | reverse complement strand
AATGATCATTTTGCCACTACCTTATTTGACTCTGGTGCCGACTATAGTTTTGTTTCTACTACTTTTATACCTCTGTTAGGTATAGAGCCCAGTGAATTAGGTTTCAAATATAAGATTGAGATAGCTAGCGGGCAACTAGTAGAGATTTATAAGGTTATTAAGGGTTGCAAACTAGAAATCGAGGGTCATGTCTTTGACATCGATATGATACCTTTTGGGCATGGGAGTTTTGATGTGATTATAGGTATGGACTGGTTGTCTAATTATAAGGCTGAAATAATTTGTCATGAGAAGGTAGTAAGGATACCGCTACTAGATGGCAAGGAGCTTAGAGTATTAGGAGAGAGACCAGAAGAGAAAGCAATATTTTTGATGGGTGCTAAGGTTGGTGATAAGAAACGAGAAGAGATTGTTGTGGTTAGAGATTTTCCTGAGGTGTTTCTGGGTAATTTATCGGGATGGGAAATTAAGTTTTGAATTGAGTTAATCCCTGGAGCAATGCTAGTAGCAAAGTCTCCTTGTCGTTTGACACCTTCTGAATTGGAGGATTTTTCAGGACAACTCAAGGAACTCCAAGATAAAGGTTTCATTCAACCAAGTTCGTTGCCTTGGGGAGCGCCGGTATTGTTCACTAAGAAAAAGGTTGGTTCTTTTAGGATGTGCATTGATTATAGAGAGTTGAGCACGTTACCTGTTAAGAATCGTTATCCACTTCCTAGAATTGATGATCTATTTGATCAACTGTAAGGGTCGCAGTTTTTCTCAAAGATAGATTTAGTCGGATACCTCAGCTGATAGTGTGCATGAGGATGAAATTCAAAAGACTGTATTTAGAATGTTATGGACATTTCGAGTTCACTGTAATGCCTGTGGTCTGACTAATGCTACTGGCAATATTTATAGGATTTGATGAAATTAAATTTTATTGGTGTATTGATAGTTTGTGATAGTTTTTATAGACGTATCTTAATTACTCTAAGACCTCAAGAGGAGCATGTTATAACACTTAAGCTTGATCCTTGGACTGCTCCAAAAAGGAGAGAATATGTATGACTAAAGTCTTTCTTAAGTGTGGAATATCCTGGCTAAAGAGAAAAGGTGAGTTTTTAGGCATGTGATTAAAATAGTAATGGGATTCATGATGGACTTAGTAAGACTTGCAGTCTGTTAAGAATGGGAAGCTCCCTTAGAAACTCCGGACGGAGGTTTCGTTTTTTTGTTCTTAGGATTGGCTAAGTATTACCATAGGTTCATTGAGAAATTTTCTAAGATAGCTAAGTCTCTTACTATCTTGACTCAGAAAAGTAAGACTTTCGAGTGGGGTGAGGAACAGGAATTGGCATTTTAGACCTTGAAGGATAAGTTATTGTACTGCGCTGTCTAGCCTCTCCCGATGGGACAGAAAAGACTTTTGTGGTATATTGCTGATGCGTCCGTCGATAGGACTGACTGTGGGTTATGCAATGAGGTTAATGTGATAGCCTTGCGTCTAGGAGTGAAAAAGATCATGAGGAGAATTATACTACCCATGATTTAGAGACGGGTGCAGTCATGTTTGCACTTAAGATTTGGAGGCATTATCTGTATGGGACAAAGAGTTTCATCTATACGGACCATAAGAGTCTTTGGCATATCTTTAGTCAGAAAGAATTAAATATGCGACAACGTCATTGGATAGAGTTGTTTAGTGATTATGACTGTGAAATTCGCTACCATCTTGTTTAAGGCGGAATGTATGGTGCTATGCCTAAGTAGGAATGAAAGAGTAAAGCCTAAGATAGTTATGTATGAATATGATCCTTCAGACGTGTATCAAGGATCGGATATGGCGAGTAAGGGAGGAGTTGTAGATGAGTTTGCAGGGATTACAGCAAGGTTTTGGTATGAGATGATTAGAACAAAGAAGTGATGAAAACCTTTGTACTACCAGGATCGGATTTGGGTACCTTTAAAGGTGTGAAGTGAGAAACCCTGATTATGGACGAAGCCCATAACGTCAAAGTCCTCTATACAACCAGGTGCTGAGAAAATGTATTATGATTTGAGGAGTTAGGGTATCTGGTGACCTCCCCCCCCCCTCAGGAATGAAAAGCCAGATATACTAAATCTAAATTATAATAATAAATAAAAATATTAAAATTATACTATATATATACCCAAATCGCCCCCGTAATCTAGTCTGAGTATGTTAGTAAGTGTTTGGAACTGTTTGAAGGTTAAGGCTTGAGCATCATAGGCATATATGGATTGCTCCAGCCAACCGGAGATTCCCATATGGAAATGAGAGGGGAAGCTATGGATTTAGAACTAAGCTTGCCTAGGACTAGTTAGTGGGCATGACACCAATCTGGGTCATTGTGGAACCCCGATTGACTAAGTCTGCTCTTTTCTACCTATGCATGAGGGATTATAGATGAAAGGTTGGCTCTAAGATTGTTTTTGAATGACTTAGATAGTTGCTAGACATGGTTGTTGTGCCGATCTCGATTAATATCGGATCGTGATAGTCGTTTCACCCTCACGGTTTTCCTGGCAGTAGTCAATTGCAGGAGCATTACGGGGACTCGTTAAGACATGAGTACAGCTTATCACCCTCAGACCGATGGTCAGAGTGAGCGTACTATTCAGACTTTGTAAGACATGCTTAGAGCGTGCGTCCTGGACTTCGGGGGAAGTTGGGATGTTCATCTTCCGTTGGTTGAGTTTTTGTATAACAATAGTTATCATTCTAGTGTGAGATGTGCTCCGTTTGAGGCATTGTATGGTAGAAAATGTTGTTCGCCAAATATGTGGGCTGAGGTGGGAGAAGGTTAGTTGATAAGACCTGAGTTAGTGCAAGAGACTACTAAGAAGATCTCGCAGATTAAGGATAGACTTAAGGCTGCGTGTGGTCATCAGAAAAGTTATGCTGATAAGAGGAAGAAGCCTCAAGAGTTTAGTGTAGGTGACTATGTCTTGCTCAAAGTGTCGCCTTGGAAAGGTGTGGTACGCTTTGGGAAGAAATGGAAGTTAGAACCTAGGTTTGTTGGACCGTTTGAGATTATTAAGAAAGTAGGCCCTGTGGCCTATCGGTTAGATTTGCCTGAGGAATTGAATGGTGTTCATGACATGTTACACGTGTCGAACCTTAGGAAGTGTTTGGTTGATCCAACACTGATAGTGCCTTTGGATGAGATTTGAGTTGATGCTAAGTTGAATTTTGTGGAAGAGCCTGTAGAAATTTTGGAAAGAGAATTTAAGAAGTTAAAGCGTAATAGGATTGCCATCATCAAGGTTCGGTGGAATTCGAAACGTGGCCCTGAATTCACGTGGGAACATGAAGATCAAATGAAATTGAAGTACATGCATTTGTTTAGTAATGTTAGTAGTTGAATTTCGGGGACGAAATTCTTTTAAGGGGGGTAGAATTTAACCTTTGCCCTTTTTGTGTTCTAAATATTTCATTAATAGTCCTTTGACTATTTGACTTTTGTCAGTTTATTCAGATTTTGTACCGTGTTGACGGTGGTGATTTTATGAGATATGTGATGATTTGAGGTTTATTGTTTTTAATAATCCTTTTTCAAAAGTATTATTGTGTTATTTGTATTCCAGGTGGTTCGACCCGTGAATTTTGATAAATACCAAAAAACGAGTCTAACACGTCCGTTAATGTCCAAGTGAGTTTTGAAAGGGTTTAAAGTGAATATATGTCATGTGAATACTCTAGGTTAATGGAAAAGTATTTTTAAAGTGAATAAAAATGCTAATTAACTTTGGAGAAAATTTTACGGTTGAGTTTTACAATTATTTAAGTGATTTCAACACGAAAAGAAAGACCCCTTGGATGCCATAGCCGGTCAAATGGTCAAGTAGGGAACAAGGAGGCATGATTTTAGCTTCCTTGTCTTGCATTGGTACACATATATGCCATTCACTAGATAATTCCACTCATTTTCTTTTCATTTCAAACAAAAATAAAACACACACTTGTGTGTGTGTGCCTTTGATCGTCCACCCCTAAGCCACCACAAACCACCATAAAAATTCCAACTTTGATTGAGAACGTGATATTCCGGGTTGATACGAGTGTTTAGGTATTCATTTAAACAACGTTTGGGTTGTCCGGTTCGTGTCGAAATATACATTTTTGAAGATTTTCTTGTAAGTTTTCAAATTTAAATTTTGTTTGTCTTTTTGGGTTTATTTTGATGCATAGATGTTAGTTCTACAAGTTGATCGTTGTGAAAATTGATTTTTGGAAGTGAAACAAAAGAAAAAGGGTGTGTTTGGTTCGTGTAAAAAGAAAAGGAAAAAGAGGGTTTTTGTAGTTTCGATGTCGTGGTCGTGATGGTTGAAATAACTACTTATAACTGCTGAATTCTTATATTTGGATAGTAGTCTGTTCATAGCTTTTCGGGCTGATTTTTGAAGCTTTTCTTGTTATTTTGGGGTTTATTATGCCCACGAAATCTTCCCAAAATCACTTGGAAAATGGATTTTGATTATTATTGTTATGCGTTATGTTGTGGACTATTTATGAGGTTGTATGGTATTACCAAATGCGATACGTAGCTTATTTAGCAGATTTTCAAGCTTCATATAGTATTTTTGAGCTATTGGAATCAACGGTCCAATAATTCTGTTTAATCTGCGGCTTAAGGGAGGGCTCTTATTGTGGTTCCGATTATTTTTTCTACTTATAAGTATATGCTTTATGAGTTAAAGGACCTTGGTTTTGGACTTGGATTATAATTTTTACTTATAAATGTCTAATGGAACCCTTGTTGGGCCTTAAAGCCTAAATAAGCGACTATTTCAGTAGTTATGAGAATTTTGACGTGACTTTTGAAGTTGAAATGTATTTACAGAAGTGATATTGAAATGCTATTTTAGGGAAAAAGTGTTAGGTAAGCGTTTTAAAGATGAGATTTGAATTTTGTACCAAAAAAAAGTGTGAACTTTGTCGAAAAAATGTTGAAAATAAGGTTTGAACACCTTGGGAAAAAAGTTTGTCAATAAACGTAACGGGTCATGTCGGAAATTTCCGTAAAAAAGTTTATAATAGAAATTTTCTTAAAAACATGATTTTTGATTTTAAATAATAAAATAATATTTAATTATTTTATTTATTTAATAAATTCACTAGAGGATGAAAAATATAATTTTTCTCGAAACTTCTCTAATGTGTTTATTATGAGTAAACATGTCATTTTTAACCGTGTGCGGGTGTCAAAATATATTAATATATTTATAATTATTAATATATTTATAATTATTAATTATAAATATTTATTTATATTACTTACCTATTTTCTCTAAATAGTATAAGTATGTATTATCGGGGAATGAGATTGATATGATTGTGGAGTTAAGTCGTCAACCATCACACCACTAAACTGTTTTGGGTAATTGTACAACGCGTCTAAAACACTATGCATCAAGCGTTGAAGATTGTTTTGAATTGGATGGATTAAATTGGGACTTAACTGGAATAGGTTGTCAGTTGCGGGCGTTCGTTAATTTGGCTTTAGAACAACGTCTTACCAAAGATATACTTTCTCAGACTGATTGCAAGACTATTTTGACAAAACTCAGAACAACGTTTGAAAATGATTTCAATTCAGAATTCAAAAAGCGTATGCAAAAGTATACAAGATTTGATGCTTAATCAAAGATGCAATGATCTGTAACATAGATTCCATTGGGAAATACATGCTTGAGATAATTCTTCATTAACAACGAACTCCATAATTGTTAAAACAAAAGAAGTTGATTCAAATACAAGAAGACCATTCAAATCCAACTCAAGCATTGAATGTTGATTCATTGAAAGTTGATTTAGTTGTCATACAAAGTGCTTGTTCTGAGAAAGAAGACAGTAATACAGAGACTGCATCTAGCAAATCAGTAAAGGAAAGCAGCTTGAATTTTGAAACAAAAGATGTGCATGCAATCAAATATAAGATGTCAAAAGAAAAAGAAAGATGCATGTCATATTTTCGAACTCTTCATTCACACCTTCAAGTTCTTTCTAAAGAAGACTTAAAAGGCACTCGTATCAAACATGGATTTAAACGGGCATTCATGTCACTCTTTGGTCAAGATAATGAGACTTTTACAAGTACGATGCTCCTCAACGTAGATCAACTACAAAAGCAACTTGACAAAGATGAATTTCAAGAAGATGGATCTATGACAGCCTTTTGGGTGGTAAACAACCAGTTCCAAAAATTCATCGATTCAAAGTTTACATTGGATTATGTCAGTTAAATGACAAACACGTACTTTGTTGAATACACTGGAATCGAGGTTCAACACTTCAGAGATACACTACTCCAACACCTGGGTAATGTTAAGAAGTCTGTTGCTGAAAGAACACGTCATCAAAGACAGTATGAAAGAAGGGTGAATAAAAGACAGATGCAGACGCAAGAGAGTAAGATTGATATGGGTAAAGCATTGGATGCTGATTTGGTTGACACAGAAAGCATTAGGACAGACTCAACAATGCAAGATGACAACAGCAGGTCAGGGAATGATACAGATGCTGATGAAGCAGATATCGGACCCATATATGACGAAGAGCCAATGGCTGAGGTACAATTGACTGCTGAATGTAATATCTAATGCTACGGATAACACATACTGAGCAACCTGAAATCATAAATGAGAAGGGTTGACGCATATCCTGAAAAAATGTAAGTTAAAAGTCTTATGCTTGATTAATCACCTGATAAACCAAAACAAACTGAATACTCAAAACGAATCACTCGAGAGCTGAGAATATTTTTATCTCAAAAAGACAGTTGCCCAACTTCAAAAAGATTTTTCAAGAATGGAAGCACATTGTATTGCTCTCGAACTTAAATATCAAAATCAAGCTTTAAAATCGGGGCAAAATGGTCAAATTTTGAATAAAACAAGTAATAAAGCCAAGATTGAAAAGGAAATTGATGTACTTGGAACAATGAACATCGAATTAGAACATAGTATGGCTAAATTAAGTAAGGAAAATGAGACTTTGAAACAGCATTACAAAGATTTGTATGATTCTATTAATATTACGAGATCTAAGACTACAGAACAGACAACATCTTTGCTTGCTAATAATGCTGAATTAAAAGCTCAGATTCAGGAAAAGGTTTTTGCAATTGCTGCTTTAAAAAATGACTTAAGGAAGTTAAAAAGAAATAATGTCGATACTAAGTTTGATAAAACATCAGTCTTGGGAAACCGATTATCACCATCCTAAGGAAAACCACAATCATTAGTAGACAACCGAAAGCGTTAAATCTGAAAGGGCTCAAATGTCAAAACAACGGTTTGCCTCCCAAGTTGATATGAATAAGAATTTGTCAAAACCAGTCACTCAACATTATTTGCCTAAGACAACAGAATCCGCCTTTGCAAAACCTGATCACATAATTGCATCTAGCTCATCTAGGAATAGTTCTAAGAACATGCCAAGATTTAGTTCAAATGACATGGTTCATAATCACTATATAGATGTAGCTAAGAAAAAAATACAAGAAAGAGATAGGAACTCAACAACTAGTGTGACTACTTCTGTTAGAATTCAAACCACTGCTGATGATAGCAAACCAAAACCTAGGAGCAATAATCAAACATCTAGGAGTTTGCTTGTATCTAAGAGTAGTCGCGTTAAGTATAACGCTGAGCCCAATAAGCGAGATCACTCTAAGATTTCCCTAGTTCTTTTTCAAGATTCAAACAATTGTTGTTTCTACATGTCAATAGTGTGTCTTTAATGCAATCATGATGTTGTATCACAAAAATCTTGAAGAAAAAATTCACGTGCTAAGATTCAATCCCATAATACATGAAACGTAACAACCACACCATAGATCCAAAAAGTCTACCTGCAAGAAACCTGGTAGGCAGATCTTTACAGACATGGGTTTTTTCGTCCTAATAAGACTTTCGCTGTTTATGAGAAAACATCTCCAGATCTGATCTTAGGTGAAAACCACGGGTAGAATCTTCAAGTTCCTGTTAGTCCTTATATGGATTCCCTACAGAAAGTTTATTCGACTCTTGTCACGATCAAAGGTTGATAGAGAACCTCCCCCATGGGTTCAAAAAAAGATAACCCTATATTTCATAAATGCAAACAAACTCTGAGTAAGTGCAGGTACATCAGTCATGTTCAGAAGGAACAAAGTCTTGATTTAAGTGCAGGTACCTTATGTAATATCAACAAGGAAAATCTCAGAGTATGGTTGCTGAAAAAGCTGATATCTCAGAAACCATTGTCAAAGTGGATTAACAGATGATGATACAGTAAAATGATGTTTGATCATAACAAATGAAGCCTCGAACCTTAATGTCTAATGACGTTTGGTTACAACAGATCAAACCTCGAACCTTAATGTCAAATGACGTTTGATTACAACAGATCAAGCCTCAAACCTCAATGTCAAATGACGTTGAACAAAACGGTTCAAGCCTCGCACCACAATGTCAACAGAAGTACATCAAGCAGCTGAGACAGTAACAACGTCAAGTGAGCTGGATTTGCTTTCGTGTCTATTGTTTCGAAAGAACGAATATTTCAATGGAAAAAATCAAGTTGTTTTAAAGTCTTCCGCTGTCACTACTACTGATGCATCAAATAAACGTCAACAACAACCTGATTCAATTTCATCCACTTCAACTCTAACTACAACTGTCACTGCTAATGGAAACTTCGATTTGTAAATATTTTTATTCTCTCTTTATTTTTGCTTTATAAAAAAAATGAAAAAGAAAATACAAAAATATAAAACCAACAAACAGAAAATAGAAAAATATAAAACCTAGAAAAACAAAATATAAAATCAAAAAATTTTCAAAAATACCAAAAAGAATCTTCTCGACATGTCTCTTGGAATCGATAACATTTACGTACCTAGAAATGTTGATTAACATCGACACGGGCGTGTAAATGAAGTTCGAGCAAAAGTTTCAAATGCTTTCAAAACATGTCATTTCTAAATTTTTCTTGATGACTTATGTACATTTCAGTGCATAACTCGGTCCCGAATGTAATAGGGAAGTGTACGCTTCAGTGCGCTTACTCTAAAAATAGAAGAGAAGTCTTCTATCATGTGTTTTTTAAATCGTTGAACCCAATTTTTCAAAAAGAACTTTCAATGTCAAAATTGTCTACAATATAATTTGTGGTATTTTTCTATAAAAAGTGGTATTTGTTAAAATTGTGTGTTCAACACTCCCTTCCTCGAAAAATTTTTCAAAGAATTGTAGTACGAATAATGTCATTTAATGTGAATCAATTTCAGAGGGTGAACTATTTAAAAAAACAAAGCCTTTTAATAGTGTCGGGATACATCTCATAATGTCAATTTATGTATCCAAACCACATTTTGTGAAATAAAAAATGTGGAAAATTATAGTGTTTAATTATTAATATACATATGTCACTAAGCAACGCACTCCGTCTCAACATTTTGTGTTGTCCATATCAATTTTTCATTCCAATGTCAGAGTATTAAATAATATTGGTATCCCACATATACTGTTGAAGGGGACTATCGGAATCTGAATTTCATATGCAATATCGTAGTATAATTTTTCTCCCCATGGAATTTTTCATGTCAAATTTTAATCAATTGGTATTTCAAATACTAAGTGTTTTATTATTTAAAATAAGGGGAGAAAATTGTAATTAAAATATGATATAGGAGGATGTGATCTTTAAGACTCTAAGTGCAACTCTTTCCTTCATGTGCTAAAACAAATTCGAATCTCGAGCACAGATGAGTAGGGGGAAGTATTGAAAATAAAAATGTCAGAAAATGGTTTTATGGTTCGATCTCTACACCCAACAACCTATTAATTTCACGACGATTCTGAAGTCATAAGGTGGTTAGGTTAGGAATAAGTCCTACTATCCAACCAGAACCGGAGGGATCTACCCAAGGACAATCCATAGTTAGAAATAGCAGTCCTTAGGTACGATTGGAGATGAGTGTGTATAAGGGAAGAATGCCGACTAAGATTGAGCTAACACTGGAACAATCACAACAAGGTGTTAGTAATGACGTCTTGGTAAGCATTGAAGGGGTTGAAGAATGAAAAAGAAATGTATGGATAAAGGGTGAAAAGAAAGAAGCCCTCCAAACAACTTAGGCAGAAACCAGGTCAATACATAATCTATCAAAATCACAATGATGATTGTTGATATTGAAGAAAGTCGTCATGGACCCAGTGATGCAATGCACAACCCTTCCCAGCCATTCAGGTTTCTCTCAAAAGAAACTTGTCTCATTTGTCACGGAGATACACACGTTATCTATTAACATCTCACTCCGAGATTGTTAATATTGAATAGGTGGCAGTCTGCTCCAGCCTCTGATTACTAAAACCAAAAGTGCACAAATCAAGTCTAGAGCCAAGAAGAGATCAAATTATAAATCTCATTAGGACACAATGTCAAAATACACTTGTTGAACACCATAAAGTTCACAAGTTGTAACAAAGAGTCCTACGTATTATCCTTGAGATCTTGCCAGAACATCCGAGTGAAACTTAAGTATTCACAGTGAAGATAGAAATCCTGCTTGAGCCAACATCAAACAAGCTCTTGCTAGGTGTCTTGCAAGATTCTATATGAATCGAGCTTGTGATAACTGGATATCAATTTTGGTCCAGTAAATGAATAGACGACTTAATCAGAAAGATAGTAACTATCTGATTCACTCTTACTGTGTTGTTTGCTTTGAGACGTTTCAATAATGAGAACTAGCAAGCATGGTGAATCTAATACATCTGTGTTAGAAGATCCTACGCTTTGAGCTGGAAACCCTATCAAGAAGATTCTTTGAATCTATGATCCGTCCAAACTACACCTTGAAATATATATAATATATAATAAAATATAAAATATATATAGTAAGAATAGTCTAAAAGCAGAATCAATAAAACCGAGAAGTAGTATAGAGTGTTCCCGGGTCGTTTATCCCCAACGAGGCTGGACTGGAGAATCGATACAGTCGAAGATTTGAGTTTGAAGGAGAGAATTGATTTGAGAGTGAGGAAAGTCAAATTAAACAATAACAAACAAAAACGTTTAAGAAAATCCTAAAAATTACGAAATTAAGCTGAAAAAACAGGAGCAAACAGAATCCCGAACAAAAGGGGGAAAAAACCAAAAATCTTTAAAATTTACCTACGAAGAAATTTTCACTTCTAAATCTCTCTGGAACAAATAACGAAGAATGAAAAAGACTAGACCGAAAACGGAGTTCGTTTGACCCAAAAACGAGTCAACACAAAAAACCCGCACCCGGACCGTTCTTTAAAAAGTAAAAAGTTACAAAAATGACCCTACGAAAAGTTTTAAATTTTTCCTACAAACTTTATGACAAAATAAAATTTTCTAAAAAAGAAAAATATTTTTTTGATAATTTTTGTATTTTTTATGAATTTTTAAAACTTTTAACTAAATTAAATTATAAAAAATATTAAACTATTTCGAAAAATTCTGAAATTTTTACAAAAAATACTTTACACTATATTAAGCCTACGAAAAATGAGAAAGAAAAATTTGGCTTGTTAATAAGCTCGTTATAAGCTGTTAACAGCTTATAAGCTTAATACCCCAAAATGTGTATAAGTACTAATGCCCTTGAGTCTTTAACGAAAAAGACCCAAGGGCGCAGCGGTATAAGTGTGTAAAAGAGGGGGACTGTATCGAGGGGTACCGGGTTCGAGTCTTGCTCACCCGGTTCCCTTGTCTTTCCCCCTTTTTTTTTTTGAAAAACTTTGTGAAGCAAAGTTGTTAAGCTCGTGGGGCTTAACAACTTTGTCAACTACAACTTTTGCTGAAAAGCTGTTAATAAGCTTAAAAATAAGCTTAAAGTCGACAGAATGCTAATGATGGGCTTAAAGCTAGAAAAAGCTAAGTCTTGGACACTTGTGGTCGAATAAGCTAAACCTTGGACAAAATAAGCTAAAGGGACTATCTAAACCTAACCTAGATGAGCTATAAGACCCTAAAAGCTAAAACTAATAAGCTGCAAAAAGGGCTTAATGAGACAGAAAGCTAAACAAAGCTTAAAACTAAAATGCACTAACTTTGGACTCTAAATAAGCTAAGAAAAAGGCAAATAAGCTTAACAACTAACTAATCTATCTAAATAAGCTATTTAGAACACAAGTGAGCTTATGAAATAAGCTGAATAAGCTAAAGGTAAAAATAAGCAATCCCTACACTACTTGAGCAAAAACAGTCAAAGGGCTCATTTGAGCTTAAAATTAAGCCATCTAAAAAGCTTCCTAGAGGCTGAAACTTAGAGGGCTTATACAATAGCTTATAAGCTCTCAAGATAAGCCAAGTAATTGGGCTTAAGCACTCTTAAAAGCTATGAAAAGAAGGCTTAAAGTCACCCCTTTGCACCAGGGGAGACTTAAGCTAAACTCAAGGGGCTTATTTGACAGCTTAAAATAAGCTGTCAAATAAGCTCAAGTTAAAAAGAAAAATGAAAACAGCTAAAGTTCCCTAGCTCATGGACTTATGCACCAATTTTGAACCTTTAAGAACCATTAAAAACTGCTGAATTTTGACAGTGAAAAAGCTTCTTGGATTTTAAAATTTTGACACTTAAAAACCTTGGTGGTTTTGACTTAACAAGTCAAATGACACCAAGGGCTTTTAACAGCTTGTTTGACACTTTAAAACACACACTTTTTGAAACTAAAACTCAAAATCCAAGTGCTTATCTAAATAAGCACTTGTGGCTTTTTTAAAAATCCCACAGTTAAAAAGATGGTTTAGAAAACTTTTGGAAAACAATTTTAAAGCTTTAAAACTTTTAAAACAGCTTTAAATAAGCTTAAAACTTAAGCTAAAACTACTTTGATTACCACAACCCATACACAAAGCATTTTTGACCCGTTTTGAGTGTTGACCCAAACACCCCTTTAATTTTTAAAAGAGTGATTTTAAACTTATAAAGACTACTTAAACTGAAATTTTTAAAGGACAAAAAATACTTAAGCTATTTAAGACATTAAAAAGATAAAAAGAAAAACAAATAAGCACTTAAAGATGAGAATAAGCTAGGGACAGTTTAAGCTTATTAAGACAGTTTTTAAGCAAATTACATGGAAATGAAGAAAAAGTAACTAAGAGGCCTACTTTAGCATAATTAGACAATAATAAGCATGAAAAGACAGTAATAAGCTGAATTGAAAAGGATTTGTACCTTTGATCCTTTGCTCAAAAAGGATCTTTTGAACCTAATAAGCTCTAAGTTTCTTACCCAAAGCTTATAAATAAGCTTAAACTAAGCCAATACCCAATAAGCCATCCACATATGCTTATTCATCCATGCTTGTTTCATTCCAACAGTACCTTTGTTCTTTCTTGAATTTCTCTTAACTTTTTGTATATATATAAAAATGTTTAACAGGTTATGTGAATAGCTTAAACTGAGAGCTTGAAAGATTTTTAGAAACACTTGAAGCTTAGAACACAAATAAATGACTTAACTGAATTTTCATTAAACAAAGGTAAAGTACAATTACATGAAAAACTTTAAACTTAAAAACACTAAGAATTACTTAAAAACTACACTTAAAAACTACTTGTGCCTTAATGGCTTTACAATGCTTTATATAGTAAAAACGACTAGGGTTCTTCTTGGAATTCGTCTCTTGCTGTTGTGCTTGTTTGTAGACACAAAAAGAGAGTGTGTTTGTTGTGAGAGTGTGAACACAAGTAAATCTTGGCCCTTCATTCACCTTGGTGCTTGTTAGGATCATCAAAACCGTCGAAAAAGGCTTGGGGAGTTGTGGGATTGCCAACTTGGCAATCTTACAGCTGGGAAAGCTTAGTGGAGGGGGAGGGAAAGGTTTGTCCATGGGGTGGTTTGGGTTGCAGGGTAAAAGGAAGGAGGTGAACCCGTGACTTGGTTTGGGGGGAAAAAGGGCGGGAAAAAAAAAAAAACAAAAAAAAAAAATAAAAAAAAAAAATAAAAAAAAAAAAAAAAAAAAAAAAAAAAAAATAAAAAAAAAAAAAAAAAAAAAAAAAAAAAAAAAAAAAAAAAAAAAAAAAAAAAAAAAAAAAAAAAAAAATAAAAAATAAAAAAAGGGTTATGAAAAGGAAAGGGGTGACAGGGTGAAAGTTTGGGGATTGGGCAAAATTGGCCCCTCATGGTGTTAAGGTTGATTTCATCCATGGTCCTTGTGTTTAAAACCTTTTGGGGACTTGGCAATTTCAGTCCCCAAGGGTTATAACATCACTTGCATCACACGTCCTTGGGTGTTATAACTTAGTGGACTTGACAGTTTTGGCCCTTGGAGTATATCTTTCCCATAATGGCAGTTTTCACCCTTGTCTTCTTTTCTTTCCTTTCTTGTATAAATATAAGTTTAGAAATGACCTGAAAATACGGAATGTTACAGTCCTTCCCCGTTAAATGAGCCTTGTCCTCAAGGCTCAAGTTGCGACACTTGACGAAGGTACGGGTTCGGAGAAAGATGCGGATATTTCATCCGAAATTGTGTTGATGAAGAGGTGTAGGTTTTAAGGTGACTACTCTCAGCATGACATGGTCTTTCCTGAATGCATAGGTAATCAGTCTATGCACCAAATATACATAGGTGATTAAGCTATGTATATTTGAGGTCCAATGATGTAATGCTCATTTTCGTCAAAATAGTGTGATGTAGGAAATGTATCAAATAGTTTTATAACGAAATGAAATAGTCAGTAAAGTAAACGTGAAGTAGCTCATAGGGTGACAACAAAATGGTTTATAGGTTGACATCGAGATTGTTTGTAAAGCGATAGGTCATAACAAGTATAAAGAATATCCGAACAAACGCAGAAGTAGTCAACGAAAATGAACGTAAAGATTTATTCAATCAATAAAATGAACGTAAAAAGTCGTGTTCTAAAGGTAGGTGCTCCAAAGTGATACGGATGAGGTGACAAGTTAATTGTCGTACTCCAATCAACTGGAAGACTTCAAAACGATGGATTACGAAACAACATATGCGATTCAAAATCATAAGAAGAGTATTCCAACTCGGAGTCGAATGGTAAAGTAACTAGTAGAATTTACAAAATATGCCGAATTTTCGATATCATCAAAAGAGAATAAAGTAAAGTCGCGTAAATGATCGAAGTTAATCGTAAGAGATCAAGAAGAAATTAGCCCATATGTATAGGTATCCATATATAATACCAGCATTGACGCTCAAGGGAGTAAAATGAGAGATCAGGAAGTATACGAAAATCAGTGTGATCAATATTTATATAACAGACCGATATAAGGTAAATAGTAAGACGTCATATGATAGACGTAAGAGAACGAAATCATAGTCTAGTATTAAATACTCCTTATCCATGTAATAGTAGTAGGGATGCAAAAGAGAGCATATAAGTTACCTGGGAGCAAGCGCGTGCGGATATCGGACAACGGTGAAAGATTCTTAAAAGTTTTCGAAAAACGGTTATAGTCTAGGTTTTGAAAACGACCTAGTTCTCTACAACCAGTGCTCTGATACCATCTGTAACACCCCCAAAAATCAGGACAACGCAGCGGAATGGTAACATTGGGGTGCTACTTCAGGGCACAAAACACAAGTCACAGAAAACGACCTCAAAAGAGACGTTTAAATAAATTTCACATTCGTTATATTAAAATCAGAGTTTACAAAGGATCCCATTTATAATGCAATAGAAACATTTTGTTTATTTTAAAACGTTTGTCGAATGGTATACAAGTTATTAAGCCTTCAAAAATATATCCGCGCGACTCGAATGCTCCCAATGCTCAGCTAGCAAAATAATAACCTAAGAAAATACACGCAAAAACGTCAACAATAATGTTGGTGAATTCATAGGTTTAAGTAAAAAGCAGTATTGAAATAATTTAAGAAATATTTCAGAAGAAAAGCAGCGTTACAACATTTAAAAGTGTTATTTCCGAAATCCATCTGAAATCCAAGTAGTAATTCAGTAAATCAAGAAGTATTTAAAAGTGGACCACAAGACTTAGGTAATGGTGGACTAAGTACGTATTCCGAAGTCCAAAACAAATAATAGCAGACTATGTACGTATTCCATAGTCCAAAATAGGTAAGGTAGACAAGAGAAACACATTCATCATGTCCAACACTTTGTATTATTGCACTAAGCTCATGACCCCGAAGCCTTAACTAGATTTTTGCCCCAATCGGAATATAAGATGCTTGCCAACACCCGGACACCTTTCAATGTTAAATGCACCTTGATCAAACTAGTGACCCAAGGAAAGGTGGGGATTGTCAGTCCCGATAGATCTATCCACAACACTCGCGCTTACTACAATAGCAATTAACGGTTCATGATAAGTAGGGACTTCACGGCAATAAGGTAACTTAGCAATAATATTCAGGCAGTAATCTGGATAGCATACACTTTGTAAACACTTGTGTCCGTAGTAAAACAATCATGTCTAAAATTTACGGTTTCAAATATAGGTATTCACGATCTCAAATCAAGCTTTAGTAAAAATAGTCATGTAACGCTTATGTAGTAGAAATCAATAAGTTCACTTAGTAAAACGAGCACGTATTCTCACCCCGAAAACAGTTTAAGAAAACCATTAAAAGAGAAAAGGTGGGGCTATGAACTCACAAAGTATTGAAAGGTATGTAACACACCCAAAAATCAGGTAGCAGCGGAATAGTAACATTGGGGTGCTACTTCAAGTACAACAAACAAGATATAG
>BQNB010059951.1:0-37112 GCA_026074375.1 Tanacetum coccineum | reverse complement strand
GTACAGGATGTAGCAGGAGTCATATATTGAAGCTCGGGTTCTGAACTGAATTATTCAAAAGCCATTGCTGTTAGCTCATCGAACGTTACATGAATTGTTTCAAAAATTATTCGAGTCCTTCTGTTGTAGATTCTGAATGCTTTCTTTGCAGGCGCGTAACCAACGAAAATCCTAATGTCTGCTTTTACATCAAATTTACCCATATCCTCATTGTCATTGGTAGGATAACAAAGTGAACCAAAGACATGAAGGAATGATAAGTCTGGTTTCTTGTCTTACATAAGCTAGTATGGAGTTTTGTTGTATCAGAGGAGTATTAAAGAACGGTTTTGGGTATAACAAGCTGTATTGATAGCTTCAGCCCAGAGAAATAATAAAGCTTTTGAAAATATCAGCATTGTTCGAGCGGCTTCAACAAGAGTCTGATTTTGCCTTTCGACAACACTGTTCTGCTGAGGAGTGCGGGCTATAGACGTTTGATGCGAGATGCCAACATTTTCATAAAATTCACGAAGTGTCTGATTGACAAATTTGGTTCCATTATATGTTCGAACATTTAGGACAGTGGCATTCAAACGAACTTGTATGTTTTTAATACATTTGATGATGGCCACAGGAGCTTCATCTTTTGTCTTCAAAAATCTGACCCAGGTAAATCTTGAGTAATCGTCGACTATCACTAAGATATACCTTTTCCTGTTAATACTAGCCACACGCATCAGGCCACACAAATCCATATGCAAAAGATATAGTTTCTCTTGGTTAGTGTCTTCAGCTTTGGGTTGATGAGAGGATTTTTTGCTTTTCCCTAATGCACATGCTGAACACAAATGATCTTTCTGAAATTTAAGTCTAGGAATTCCTCGTGCAAGACCGTCTTTAGCTAGCTTGTTCAAAGTACCAAAGTTGAGATGAGATAATCGACGGTGCCATAACCAGCTCTTAGTCTTTGACGCTTTGGATAGAAGACAGATCGGAGATGATTTAAGCATGTCATCAAGAGAAATTGTGTACAAATTTGTGTCTCGGGACCCTGAAAGTAGATCAACACCTTCTAAATTGCGAATAAAGCAAGTGTTTTTCCGAAATGCAACTTCAAGATCCGCATCACAAAATTGGCCAACAGAAAACAAGTTATGTCCAAGTCCCTCAACGTAGTATACCCTTGAGATAATAACGTTTCCCAGCTGATAGTCACCATACCCCATAATCCTTGCAATCTGGTCGTTCCCGAATCTAACAGTACCCAGAAATTTACTGACAAAGTTCATGAGCTGAGAGCGATTCCCTGTCATGTGTTTCGAACATCCGGAGTCCAGATACCAGAGTACAATCTGGACAACCTGTCATGACAAGAGAAGAAGACGATGGAATATCTGTTGCATTGGATCCCCAAGTTTGATTGGGTTCCGAGTGGTTAGCATTCTTAGATTCTACAATCTTAGCTATTTTACTCGAACCTATGTTTTTAACATTTTTGGGTTTCCTGCTATAGACTTTTATCTCTGGTTTTTGTATTTCATCTGAGTGGGAAGTGGTTTGCTTAGGAGGCACTACGTTAGTTGAGGTGAGGGGGGGGGGGCTACATTAGTTGAGGTGATCCTAGTTAAAGGGCACGAGTTACCAACTATAGTGAAGGTTCTGCCTGTTGGTTTCCACTTAAATCCTACTTCAGTGAATACATGACCCGTAGGTTTCCAAATATTTTGTTTTTTATGTTTCTTAGCAGATTTAGTACGGTTATTCCCATTTTGCACAAGATCAAGAAGACATTTATCATGAACACCATCAAACATAGATTTATTACAAGTAGCACAGAGAATTTCAGAATTCGCATTTGACAGTGAATGCTTAACATCAACATCACAAACAGGTTTAACAACACGATTCATTTTATTAACTTTCCTAGGTTGGGCTTCTACTTTATTCTTCTTGTTCCTACTTGGTGTTTGCGAGATCCTATCATTCTTTTTATTGCTTGGAAGGCTTTGAACTAACCCTGCACTTAGTAGAACAGATTCACACCTCTAGAAAGCCAACACAGTGTGTTTAAAATCTGATGTATTTGAAGACTCAACCTGTTTAAATGTTTGGCTTAGTAGGATGTGAGAGATTTCAGCAAAACCTAACTTTCTTGACATATGTTCATAGGGTGTGACAACAACCATCTTAGGACTAGGTAGTTAACGGACAATAATATATATTATTGGGGGGGGTAAAAAAACATTAGGGCACGTATCTTGAACATATACAAGCAACTCCTGAATTCTTGTGGCATACTTACAGGCAAAGTCTAACTCTCTATCTAAAGGTTGTTTCACTTTAGCTTGTTCAACTAATTCCCGAAGAGTATCAGCTTGTTCTTGAGTGTGTCTAAGATAGTCTAATTGAATACCCTATTTGTTGGCAATAACAAAGGAGGCAAAAGGTAACTAACTCAAGCTGGAAAAACACCTGATCAATATTGGTGGCAGAAGTTGTGAGTACACATTATCCAACAATTTCATTCCCTTATAATTTTCAAAAATAGTTTTATTCAATGATGGTTTATATCACAAGAAAATTCTTGAATTTGAGCTTTTAAATCCTCATTTTCCACAGATTTTAAGTTCAGTTTGTTAATTAAAGAGTCACTTTGTTCTTTATGACGAACACGTGTCTGTTTGATTGAGTCAAACTGATCTTTAAAAACCTGTTTCACATGATTAATTTCATTACAAAGACGTTCATTCTCATAAAGCAATTTTGCCACACTATTTTCCAGTTCCTTATTTATGGGCTGAAGATCACATTTATCATGATTAACGTTCTCTTCCTTGGTATTCTCTCTTAAAGATTTGATAGTATCCTTCAACTTACAGATGGTCTTGTCTTTATCTTGTAGCCAAGCTTTCAAATCATTTATTTCAAAATATTCTTGAATTTCAACAGCATTTGATTAACAGCCAATTTAACGTTTTGAGAAAAAACTTCTGTGTGTAATTGCATTGATGCTTCGAGAGAAATACAATGTTTTTCAAGTTGTGAGTGATTTTTAAAAAGATCATTATATGCTTGTTTTGATTTGGAAAGCTCAGCATCAAGATTCAAACACTTTTCACACGAATCACACTTTTGCATTTTCATATTCACATAATTATTATTCAAAGACACAGAATTCATCACAGATAACTGAACATCTTGAGACATGATTTTTTGTAAGAGTCGATCATTTTCTAAAAGAATTTCTTTCTTAGCAATTTCCAAACATTGTTTATCAACTGAAAACTGTTGAACAACCACTTCCATTTGGTCAAAAACTGTTTGTACTTCCGTTATTTCATTTAGAAGATCTTTATCAAACACATTGAAGATGTCTTTTAAAGATTTTAAAAATGGAATAATTTCATTGTTAAAAACAGCTTTTGTATGCTTAAACCCCCATTCACCCCCTTCAAGAGCATTAGGTGTTGTCCTCTTCTTCACCACAGAGTCAAATCTAGTGAGTTGGAATTTAAGCTTTTTAAAACTTTCATTCACTAAACTGACCTTAGGTAGTTCACTAGGAACTTCCACTCTAACAGGTGGTGAAGAAGAAGATTCAATGGAAGGATTGGATATACGTAACCAAAAAGCTTGTTCAGCTGACAATTCGTGTTGTGGAGTAAAACGTTTCCTAAAATCTTCAGTTAGTCTATTTAACTTTTCATAATCAATAGATTGATGAGAAATGTTTTGTTTAACAGTTTCTGGATCCTTTGCTTTTTTAGACATTTTTGATCGACTCTCTTCTTCCAAAATCAATGTTTCTTCATCATCAATCATAGGCATAGCAACATGTGTATTAGACATAACATCACCATCATACAAGGTTGGTTTTATCCGCTGAGCTTTCTTAAGATAAAACGAATTTTAATAACCTAGAGCTTGTTTGTGAATGTTATCATAAAATGATTGTGGCTTAGTTAACATGTGCACTGTTTGAGTAGATTGACCCACTTTATAAACAATATTATTAAGTTCTTTTATCTTCTTTTCCAAATCAATTTTGTTTTCCTGGTATTTATTTTCTTTTTCTTTGGATTCGTTTTTGAAAACATTGAATGTTTGCAATAAAGATTCCTTTTTTTTGATTTGTTTAGAAAGATTTTGTCCAAGTGAGTCAACCTTTTCTTTCAGTGCAAGCTTCTCTTTAATCATATCATCCATTTGAGAATCAATCATTTTTTCACGACTGCTTAAATCAATGTTAAGACGTTGTTCAAAAGTTTTGACCCTTTCCTTATATCTCTCAAGCTCAGCGGTTATTGATTCATTATTCTATTCCTTATTAGCCTTTTCCCAATTATTTACATGATTAATCATTTGTTCTGACATTTGTTTAATCACATATAAAATCATTGAATCTTGTTGTGCCTACAAATTCTTCTTGTTTCGTACCAATTCATAAACCCCCGAGGGTTTATAGATTTGATCATCCTCTTATCTAATCCATTGTTAAGCATTTATACTCATTTCTATTTAATTTTTTATAGTAAAAGAAAAATTATATACATGCATTAGATTTTTGCGTAAAGTAGCAATCCAATAAATATAATGCATTATGAGTTTGAGTTGTTTATGATTGTGGACGTTAATCGGTATAGTATTGGAGTGTTGGATTTAATTTGGTGCAAAACTTTGAGGGTTTGAATGAGTTTTATAACCCTTAATTATGGTCGAGAAAGTTTAGGCAAAAATCGGCGGATTATAGTGTGTTTAAATTCTGAGATTTAGTGTTTTGAATTGAGAGGTCGCTCCAATGACGTTTTAGTATAGAATTAGAGCTTCTACTCATAAAAAAAGACAAAAAAGTTATGCCGATTTATAGTTAGATATAGTTTCGCAAATTTCAGAAAATGACAGTTTTTATATCCGAATTTGGGTCAATTTTGCGATGCTATAATTTGGTCGTGTCAAAAGATTTTCTAGGTTTTCAGGACCCTAAAGTTATCTACTTCGAGTCTACTTTTCAACGAACTAGGCCTGGTCGATTTTTAAGGTGTAAAGTTAGTCAAAACCTTTGTACAAGATTAAGTGCTAAAACTGTGTAGGCTGTCCAGAATTTCGTTTGTAAAGATACTATGAGCAGGCGGGTCAAAACTGAATATTTTTGGACAAAATTTAACCTGGAGATTGTACATGATGTGTGTGAGCTTTTGTATTTTTTTTAGATTTTTTCTTTTTTTAGGGTGCCTGCTGATGCCCAACTTTTGATAACTTCCAGCAGGCCCTGTTTTGTGTTAGTTACGCTAAGCTAGAGTTAACGAAAGGTAAAATTTACTTAGGAGCTTTGGGGCAAACATAGTAGTAAGTCAACATACATAGGAACCTGGAGATGGAGTATAAGCAAGTGTTGAGGTTGTTTGGCAAGTCGTTAAGCGGTAACTAGTTGCTAGTAAATTGGCAAAATTTTTAGAAAATAAGCAACCAATAGAGACAATAAGTGAAGAAGATCACATGGATTCCTAATGTACAAATTTCATGCATATAATATAATTACAATAAGTTTCATATTTATTAAAATTGAAATATTAATAATATATTATTATTTTTAATAGGTCGCAGTTGTCTTCGGCGTCCCTTTCCTCGTGATTTCTTGATCGACATTTCTTTTACTCTCGGTGAGTTTATAGCCTCGCTTTTCAAATAATTTTCTTAAACCCCGCGAGGGAGATGCATGCTAGTTTTATAAAACACAAGTAGGTTTTTCTTGTATGATTGGACCCGTATGTGAGGATATTGTTGCTTGAGTAGCTTTCATCATAAGACTCCAATCGTGAGCCATTAACTACCTGTGATGGGTAGCCGCTCATACAATTAATAGCGCTATGAGCACTCCCAATGTACGGACATATTATATGGAGATTTTTAGTAGGTATATGACGAAATACCTAACATGGGGGCATTCATTGAATTATCATTATTATTATTTGTATATGGAATTTCATTGATGGGATCGGTGGCACGAGCTCAATGCAACTGTTGGTTAATAGCTTGTCTGGCCCACAAGTCTATATGATGCTTATGAATATTATAATGCTTGTGTTTAACTTTTTATCACTTATAAAACCTATGAATTCACTTAACGTTTCGTTGACTTTTACATTCCTATGAATGTTGGGGGGGGGAGGGGGGGGGGGGTTTTGCTGAATGCTTAGGAGGCAATAAAAAGGAGGATTTGCACTAGATTTTGTTTATCAAGTATTAAAAATTGACTCCTTGTTAAAAAAAACAAGTTTGGTTGTAATGGATAACTTTTTATGTTTCTTTTGGGTAACGTTCATGGGACATCTTGTTGAAACTTAAATCAGTAATATGACGCATGTTGATTTCAAAACGTCTCTTTTTGAGTCGTTCTTTATATTCTTGTGACTATTGTTCTATGAATTTAACACCCAATTATTGGTTCCGCTGCATGTAAATCTGGGGGTGTTAAAGTAGTTCACTAGGAACATCCACTATGACAGGTGGTGTGTAAGAAGGTTCAATGGATGGATTGACTATACGAAACCAAAAAGCTTGTTCAGCTGATAATTCTTGTTGTGGAGAAAAATGTTTCCCAAAATCTTCAGTTAGTCTATTTAACTTTTCATAATCAATAGGTTTATGAGAAATGTTTTGTTTAATAGCTTCCGGATCCTTTGCTTTTTCAGACATTTTTGATCGACTCTCTTCTTCTAAAATCAATGTTTCCTCATCATCAACCACATGCATAGCATCATGTTTTTCAGAAATAACACATCCATCATACAAGGTTGGTTTAATCCGCTGAGCTTTCTTGAGATAAAACGGATTTTGATAACCTAGAGCTTGTTTGTGAATGTTATCATAAAATGATTGTGGCTTTGTTAACATGTGCACTGTTTGAGTAGATTGACCCACTTTATAAACAATATTATCAAGTTCCTTAATCTTCTTTTCCAAATCAATTTCGTTTTCCTGGTATTTATTTTCTTTTTCTTTGGCTTCGTTTTTGAAAACATTAAATGTTTGCAATAAAGATTCCTTTTCTTTGATTTGTTTAGAAAGATTTTGCTCAAGTGAGTCAATTTGTTCTTTGAGTGCAAGTTTCTCTCTAATCATATCATCCATTTGAGAATCAATCATTTTTTCACGACTACTTAAGTCAATATTAAGACGTTGTTCAAAAGTTTTGATCCTTTCCTTATATCTCTCTAACTCAGCGGCTATTGATTCATTATTTTATTCCTTATTAGCCTTTTCCCAATTAGTTACATGATTAAATATTTGTTTAGACATTTGTTCAATCATAGATAAAATCATTGAATCTTGTTGTGCCTGCAAATTAGTATCTTGAACAGTTACCTGTTGTGTTTCTTGCAAATATTAAGAATATGGAATGATATTGCCATCACTAGATATCTCATTATTTGTAAAATCCATAACTGGTGCTTGTTCAAAATCCTGCAATGCATGCACACTTTGATTGTCAATATCATTCAGATAGGCTTCAGAATTATGTACCTCTAAGATAATGTCAAAACCATAGTTGGAAATGTTGGCCATAAGAACCGCTTGTGCAGTCGAGAGATCATCACAGTCTGAATCATACGTATCGAGATCCTCAGTCTAGAAAGCAGCATTATGAGGGATGATTGTCTGAGCTTGATCTGCTAGAATTCCTGGATCTTCAAGAAATGCGAGTTGTTCCTCATCCAATATTTGTCTAGCTTCCTGAGCTTCTGCTAACATTGCTTTCTCCTTATACCATATAAAATTACTTAGTCGCTTTAGCTGACTGCATTGCCTAGCCATATGTCCTTCACCTTAGCAGTTGTAGCATTTAACAACTCTTGCCTGTCCACTTGTTGTATTTCCCCTTGAACTAGTAGCATTGCCCTTATATGTAGTACCAGAATAATTTTACCCTTGTCTCCCCTGAACTTGTTGCACTATAACCCTGCTGTCTTGAATAGTGCCTTGGTTTCTTGGATTAGAGGAAGTTCTGAGTTGATTATTGGTAGAAGAGAACCTTGAAGAAGCTACAACGGTTAGAAAAGCCATTACTTTATTGAGACAAGCAATTGGATCATCTCCAGGAGAAAACACAGGAACAGCAAAACCTGAGTCTATAAACGGTGACTCAGTCATAAGTTGTATAAGAGCTTGAGGTGATTGATAAGCAACTTGTGGAATTACTTGTGGAACAATTGAGGTTTAATGATTCATATGAGACTGAAATGTATGTGATAGTGGAGTGGATGAATGTTTGAATTGAGTTTGTTTTGGATAATGAGATGAGTAATGTTGATTGGGTTGAAATGATCCATGTTGTGATGGTGAAAACTATTGTTGAAGTTAAGGATTGTTCTAAGAAGACTGAAAAGACTGATAAGTGTTGAAGTAAGGTGGTGTCATCTGCTGATTTGCAACGAATGCAAGTGGATCTTGATTGCATTCACGCATAATACGGACTTCATTTGCATGGAGTTCGTGTTGTTCAAGATATGCATGAAGTTGATCAAAGTTGGAGGTATGCAAATCTTTAACAAGCTTGACATCAGTCACAAACTTACTCCATTCAGGTGGAAGACTGTTTAAGAACTTAGTATTAACTTGAAATTGCTCCATTTTCATTTTGTAGATGTTCATATCGTTAATCAGCTGAGTAAATCTCAAGTAATACGTGTGAAGTGATTCCCCCTTGATGTGAGTAAACTTATCAAATGCATCATACAGCTTACACTCTCTTTCCTGCTTTGTCAAAGAGGTACCTTGCATCAGTAACTGAACTCTCTCCCATAAATCTTTAGCAACTCTGTGATGATTCACAAGTGAATAGATATCAGCAGGAAGACCTTGAAGAATGATATTGGTAGCTTTCATATCACAATCAGCTTGAATTTTCTCAGCAGCAGATAATTCAGCATATTTCTTTGTTCTGATCACACCGTTCTCTTCAACCGTAGGCCAAATGAGAGGACCATGTTCAACTGATTCAAGTATCATTCTTCCGTGCTCTCTATTTTGCATGTATAATTCCATTCTACTTTTTAAGAATATACGGATCTTTGTCTTAACATGGTGGACGAATGTCTAGCACCAGAGTAGTATTCATGTACTCAGCGGGGGATGGGGGTAGTGTATAATTTTTGACATTGGAATCAATTGAATCCCATTTGATTTTATATGTGATATATGAAAGATGATCATACAGTGATTGCTAGGTTGTTGTGCTTAAGTGAGATTTGATATTAATGATAGAACTAAAACACGTGCTAGTTCTTGGATTGTTTATAGCTCAAATTGTTTTAGATCTTTATATCTAGGATAATAATAACAATGAACATAAAGAATATGCATAGCGGAATTAGCATAATGAACAAAGTTATTCAACAAGGTTTTTCTTTATTAACACTTCAAGCCCTAATATTATTTGATCAAAATAATACAGTTACATCAATGAACTGTAACAGGATCAAGTTACCTTGACCTTGAGGCTAATACTACATAAGTTAGCTAGACAGCAATCAAAAGAGTTACCAAACATCGAGAAGTCGTCCATGAAAACTTCCATAAAGTCTTCTACCATGTCATGGAAAATTTCTGTCATGCATCTTTGAAAAGTGGCAGGAGCATTACATAATCTAAATTGCATTCGTCGGTAAGCAAAAGTCCCATACAGACAGGTGAAGCTAGTATTTTCTTGATCCTCTAAAGTGATTGGTATTTAGAAGAATCCTGAGAATCCATCAAGAAAACAATAGTATTCATTTCCACATAAACGTTCCAAAACTTGGTCAATGAAAGGAATGGGAAAATGGTCTTTTCGAGTTGCATCATTAAGTTTCTGGTAATCAATGCACACCCTCCATCCAGTAACTGTTCGGGAAGGAATTAATTCATTATTATCATTCAAAACTACAGTCATCCCTCCTTTTTTTGGCACAACGTGAATAGGGCTAACCCATGAACTGTCTGAAATTAGATAAATTAGCCCGGAATCAAGTAGTTTCACAATTCGTTTTTCACAACGTCTTGGACTTTAGGATTTAGACGCCTTTGGGGTTGGATGACCGGTTTGTAGTCATCTTCCATTAGAATCTTGTGTGTACAGTACGACGGACTGATTCCCTTAATATCTGATATTTTCTAAGCAATTGCTCCTTTTCGTCTTTCCAATACCTGTAGGAGTGAAATTTTCTCTGTTTTGGATAATTCGGATGAGATAATGATAGGAAATGATTTGTCTCCGTGAAGATATGCGTATTCTAAGTGTTGAGGCAAATTCTTCAGTTCAGGTTTGTTCTCATCGATCTCGTTAGCACTGGCTGAATAAAGGTGTTCGCTTTTAACATCATCGCCATTTGTAGTTCCCTATGTAACTGGATACGGCGTATTGACAGAGTTGATACGCCGTATCGAGTTTTTTGAATCAGACCCATTCTTTTCATCGCTATGAGTAGATTCGCAGTACTCTAGGTTTGATTGATCAATTGATTTTTCCAGTCCCCTTGATAAAAACGAGTCAGGCTCCTCATTTGTTAGTAATTCCTGAGCTTCTTCGTTGATCGTCTCGTCCAAGTCATCAATCCCATAACATTCATCGTCTTCAGTGGTTGGTCTTTTAATTGATTGGTCTACGTTAAAGACTACTTCATCATCCCCCACTTTTAGTGTTATTTTCTTGTTGAATACGTCAATCATAGCTCGAGCGGTTGCCAAAAATGGTCTTCCTAAAATTATAGGAACTCTTGAATCTTCGGGCATATCTAGGATGACGAAATCTATGGGAACGACGAATTTATCTACTTTACTTGGTACATTTTCGATTATTCCTCTCGGATATTGGATCGATCTATCCGTAAGTTTCAAACTCATTCTAGTAGCCTTTGGTTCTCCCAAACCAAGTTTCTTGTACATCGTGTATGGCATTAAGCTTATGCTAGCTCCTGGATCTGCCAATGCATTATCAATGTGTAATTGGCCAATGTCACAAGGAATTATAAAACTCCCTGGGTCTTTCTCCTTTGATGGAAGCTTGTTCAATAATACTGCAGAGCATCTTTCATTCAAAATGATTTTGCAAGCTTCTTCCAGTTTGGCCTTATTAGTTAGCAAACTTTTTAGAAATTTGGCATACTTCGTCATTTGAGCTAATGCTTCGATGAAAGGAAAATTGATGTGGAGTTGCTTCAGGTTTTCCAAAAACTTTTTCTGTTGAGCCTCTTCTTTTTCTTTTCTCAGTCTTCTGGGGAAAGGAACTGGTGGTGTTTGTGTTTCATTTGATGGCTGCACAACAGGTTCACTAGTCATCTGAGGTTGATCATTAGTGAGGACTTCGTTTGATCCGACTAGCTTTTCGGGTTCAACTACTACAGGTTCTTTTGGTAGCACGTTGGTGTCATTATCATGAGCATCTAGAGTTGTAGTTTTTCCACCTCTAGTAGTTACTCCCTTAACATCACAATCTATTATCGAAACGTTATTAATTACTTTTAATAACTCTTGTACCCTAAATCTGAGCTTAATTAGTGAATTATTCCTTTCTTTAAACAAGAGCTCGTTGGTGGTTTGGAAGTCATAAATGAATGCTCTCATCTCCTCGTGTTCTCGTTTTCCTTTGTCAATGAACTTGTTTAACATCTCATCTATTGTCAGGCTTCTTTCAGGGTAGTTAAAATCATATGGACGGAGTATGGATTCTGTTCCTGAAAAGTAAGACATGACGCAAAGTAAAGCTATTCTCAAAAATTAGATTTGCAAAGAAATTAAAGATAAGCCATATTCAAAGAAGGATTACGTCGCAGATGACAATTAAAAACTGGGGAAACGCATATCTAATGGAAATAAGATCTGTTAACCTTTCTAATTTCAGGTCATTTTACGACTCGATTATTCTCATATTTATTTTAGTCCATAAGCGTTTTCTTTTATTTAACTTTTAAGCTAAATCGCTAGATATTAAATATTCTTTAACGTAAACGGAACCAAAAAAATTAGGTTATGTAAGCAAGTGTTAGGTAATATTAAGAAACTTAATTATTTGACTTGCTCATTTAATTTATTGGTTTCGTAATAGGCTTAACGTTTTTGCAATAAATTACCTTTCTAGACCAAACCTCGGAAAATACCTACTAGACTTACCTTTCGACTCAAAACCAATACCCACTTTTAATCCTTAAACACAAAATTTATTCAATTCTTGTGTTCATATGTCACTTTGGCTGAAAATGGATAAACCAAACCCATAAATCACTCGTCTCATATGGTAAATCAACTAGGAAATCTTCTTATTGTCCCAAATAAGTACATGTACAACCTAAGTAATTAAAACATGTCCTTAATGTCTCCAAATTAGCTTAATGTAAATTGGGTAATAACCATTTGGTCTCTTTTATGTCTTGATACCCGTGGTTAGCCACAACACAACACACAAACCATAAGATTTCCAAATCTTAGTAAATCTTGTACCATAATCTTGTAATTAAGGATTGTACTAGGAGGTATTATCAATACCATGTGTAACTAACTAGAAAGCCTTAAAACCACCTATTAGGGCACGGTTTGGCTTTGGATTATTACTAGAGAACTAACTAGCTCATGAGCCTATATATACCCATCTACACTTGACATACAACACTTCTTGAAAACCTTTAAACACTCAAACTCTCTCTCAAGCAAAACCATCTCATTTCCTCTCTTGTTTCGGTTCATACGCTGTCGAGACCATATTCGAACCCAAACCCACCATCAATATATTCTAAGATCATATCAAACACACAAGTAATACTTGGAAATTCATCGTATTAAGTCATAAGAGGGTACACGAGCCAAGGATCGGTTATTTGATAAGCTTTAGAGCTTTGGGTTTGGTTATTCGATCGTGTATACATTTGGGTTGCCATTCTACTCGCGTGAACTCGAAATCAACTCGCTAGGACCTTTGTAAGTCAAGTCCTAACTCGTGTACATTCATATATCATTCGTTTTCCTCTTTTCTAGTCGTATGGATCATGATAACTTGTGTTTAACAAGTTAACATGAGCGTGAACATGCATGGTTCAACCCATGCATGGCACACATACATTATGATAGTAGATACAAGACTTGTGTGGTTGTAGATAGGCATGATAAAGTATGTACAAAATGATTAAATATGGGCTAGACATTTTCATTTAACTTCGAGTAAAGAAGCCAACGTAAATGCTATCACTTATACTCGAAATACATAAAACCTATATGTAAACATTACATGAAATCATAATGGCTAGGCTTGGGAAGGAGTATACTAACTTGTTAAATGATTGCATGTGATAAATCGCGACTAAGAAATTCTAAACAAGTTTGTTTTGGTGCTAGTGGCCCTAACGAACCCTTAACTTCATTAACAGGCCACTAATGGGCCTTGTTGGGCCAAACAGTCCACTAACGGATGTTAATGGGCCCAACAGTCCATTAGTGGGGACCCATGGCTTATTATTAAGCTCACTTAAGCTTATAGAAGGGTTAAGAAGCTTATTAAACTCGTTGGATAGTAAGTTATGCATGAAAAACCTTAACATGGCCACTAATGGGCTCCTTAAACCCAAACAGGCCCAACAGGCCGTACTGTGGGGCCCACAGCTTAATAAGAAGCTCACCGAGCTTATTGAAGGTTTTTGAGAGCTTATTGAACTTAGTTGTATAAATGTACGCCCTTAGAAACCATATCGGACCTTAATGGACCTAATGGTCATTAGCGAGGCCCAATATGGCCCCAACAACCCCTGACAAGCTCGAACAACTTAATTGAGAGCTTATACAGGTTTATGGGCTTATTATAAACTTAGAAAGCTAATGGACCTAAATGGATCAAACCTAAAGACTTAAAATGCTATTCAAGATTCTTAATGGGCCCAAAAGCCCATTGCCAAAGGCTTTTAGCTTATTGAATAAGCCATAAGGTGAAAACAGCTTAATCAGGCCCATAAGTGCTAATAAGACTAGAAAGATAAATTAAATATGTTATTAAACCCTAATGGACCCTTTAAAAACCTTTCGGGCTAGAGTTATTGGGCTAACGAGTCCAATAAGCTCAAAAAAGCTCATCCGAGCTTATTATTAAGCCAAATAGTTTCAATAAGCTTAAATGAGCTTGATGGGAGCTTATGTGCTTTTAGAATCCTTATTGGACCTTTAATTGGCTTAATGGACCTTAACGGACCCAACAAGCCCAATAAGCTAAAATAAGCTCATCCGAGCTTATTTATAAGCTGCCTCAACTTATGTAGCTTATTGGAGCCCAATGAAACCTTTTACCACTTTTCTACTACTTGGGCTTAGAATGCAATTTTTACAAATTAGGGGACCAAAAGTGTCAGATTATAAACTTAAGGGTTAAAACTGTCAAAACTGAATTTTATAAAGTCTAGGGACTGTTTTGCCATCTCTGAAACATGAGGGACTGTTTTGAAAATGTAAGAACCAAAAGTGTAACCTTTCTTAAGTTAAAGGGCTAAAGGTGTAAACGTGGAAACCTAGGGGTTCAAAATATAAATATTATATTTTTATAAACATAGGGACTGTTTTAGTAAATATAGAAAACCTAAGGGTATTTTACAAACAAAAGTGATTTTTAACAAACACTTAACGAATCAGACATGTTATAATGTTTATCGGGTATTATACGAATTTAAAACACGACTTAATAAATATGTATATTTCATCTAATAGCGTTTTAAACATATAATTGATGGGTGTGTAAATCGTTTATACCTTCCCAAGGGCCATCAAATAAAGACAAATTAAATAAACATGGTGCCCCACACACAAGTGATAACAATTTATATTAACTTGCAATTTATTGTAGTTTATGCATTAAGTCGTTAGGCCTAAACTTTTAGACTAGACTGGCCGTATTTACTTAGGTATTTGACGGTGTTGATTATTTGGCCATACCTTGGATATATTTATCATTCACAGAGGACTACCTACTCAGGTGAGTTCATAGCCCCATACTTTACAATTCTTTAAATGATTTACATCTTTGGGGTGAGAACATGCTTTGTTTTACAAATTGGACGATTAAATCATTTGAAGTGTAACATTGTATACATGATTTCGTGTTTGCTAAGTAGCGTAACCCACTGAGCCCTATATATGACTTTTAATTAAAAACTATATTGTGAGTGCCATGTTATAAATAGATCTATTTGGGATTGACATCCCCGTTTGGGTGAGTAGCGCTCACTGTGCCGGTTTGCCGGACAACAAACGTATACCATGTCGGATTTGGGATGTTGCGGGTTAGAACATCATTCACGGGCATTATTGGCAATTTATTGCATTCATACATGTCGAGCTTTAGTGTCATGAGCTTAGGAAAACGTAATTACTTTTTATGATGTTTGCATCTGTTGCTTAATCATACACTTGGAAATCTTGCGGTCCTTCAATCGATTTACATAAACCTATGAATTCACCAACTTTATGTTGACGTTTTAAGCATGTTTTTCTCAGGTCAATAAGGCACGAGGTGCCAAGATACATTGGGGGTCACTCTTTGGAGAGTCAGTACTAAAGATTTGGGGCGTATTACATTTTGGGAACATTTGTTATAAACCAAAATCTTTACTTATATTGTCGAACAATTTGAAGCCATGAGCTTATGTAATGAACAAGTATTTTGTTAATCCAATGTATCTTTTTAAAATGACACGTTTAGTGGTCGTTCTCATATCTTGTGCTATTGATCTATGAAGTAACGCCCTCGGATATTCAATATTCCGCTGCCACCCAGATTTGGGGGTGTTACAGATTGGTATCTAGAGCCAAGGTTATAGAGAACCAGGTCAAAAGTTTTTTTCTAGACTATAACCATTTTCAAACACTGCATTCACAAATGGGGTTTGCACGGGACACACATACATTACTTGTTTGCAATCTAGCATACATGCTTACATGACATACACTGTTTTAGCATTAGTAGTTTACTAAATGCTTGCTTGATTGATATACGCGTATATAAATTATACTACGTATGTTACTATAAGAGTCTTATAATTAATACTTATATAAGTTATTTTTGTTTTTTTACAGCAGTCATGTCTTCTGCATCATCCGCTGTCACCTACACTTCCGTCTACACCGATTCCGAGCCAGGCAGAGTCTTCTGGGGAGCCGATGAGGAGATATCTGATGGAGGTTCTCCATGAGTCATCGTATACGGATACGATGGACTCCCTATGCAGCCGGTAGCCCCACCATCACCGGATTACATACCAGGCCCCGAGGAGCCACAGACACCACCAGTACCACAGGACGAGGATGAGCGTGAGCCTATGTTCATACAACCACATGATCCTGACTACGTGCCAGAGCCTATATACCCTGAGTATATACCATTGGCTGGGCATGGAGAATGAGTTTCCGAGTTAGGGAGCAGCATTACCTCCTACTTTGATTCACCTACCGCTGAGTCACCAGGATATGTTGTTGAGTCGGATCCAGAGGAGTATGAGGATGATGAGACAAAGGATGGTCCTGTTATCTATCCTATGGACGGGGGAGAGGATAGAGATGATGATGACGACGATTCATCCGGGGATGACGCCAATGATGAAGATGAGGATGAGGAGGATGAGGAGGAGGAGGAGGAGGAGCACTTAGCTCTGGCCGACTCCGCTGTTGTTGTACCTACTGTTGAGCTTAGTTTCCCCACTGAGGGAAAAGAGCTTGCTATAAACCACCTCCACTGACATTACTATACTGGAGCTTAGGAATTTATCTGTCGGCTTCAGGCTTCCATATCCCTTCCACCAGAGGCAGAGGTTGAGAGACTTCTAGCCATGCCTACTTCACCACCATCACCACCTATCTCACTATCACCACCCTCTGCAGGGGAGCTTGCTAGGTGCACAGCCCCATCTGCACATTCATCACAACCACCTGTGCCATCACCATTACTACCATCATTACCGGTTGTCCACACCAAATCCAGACACTCAGGTTGCCTTCAGTTAGGCCCTTACGTGATGCGGGTTACTTCCGCATTACCATCACCTCCACTACCACCACTACCACCATGTCTATACATACCACCACCTATTGACCGTAGGGATGATATTCCCGAGTCCGAGCGGCCACCTCGCAAGAGGTCGTGCTTGTTTGCTCTAGGATCCAGGTATGAGGTCGGGGAGAGTTCTACTGCTAGACCCACCAGAGGTCGAGGGGTAAACTATGGGTTTGTCAGCACCTTAGATGCTGAAGAGAGACGACGAGGGATTAGAGAGGTTGGGTATGGTATTAGGGATACTTGGGTGGATCCGGCAGAGGCAGTTCCTGAGATAGCACCTATGACCGTAGGAGAGGTCAATACTAGCGGTACAGAGATTGCTGAGTCCATGTGCATGTTAAGCTATGAACTTCATATGCTCCTATTAGAGGATGATCAGGATAGTTGGACTCGTATCTCATAGCGAGTCACTATGGACTCGCAGCGGGTCGACTTGCTTATGGAGGATAGGATAGCTCATCAGGAGACGTACAAGATTGTAGAGGAGGAGGCCTATGCTTCCTGAGAGGCTTGGGCTCATGCGATAGGATTGAGTCAGGCGGCCCATTATAAGCTTCAAACCCACCGTGAGCAGGTATATGCACACGAGTCCCATCTCCATGCACATCATGTAACACCCCCAAAAATCACAACGCAGCGGAATACCACTTGGGGTGGTACTTCATAATACACAGTGCTATATACAAGAGAACAACCTCAAAATGTGTCGTTTGTAAAACAATCTCGTTGATTTTCCGAAATCAAAATAATAGTGTCCATAATTTGCATCATAATGAAAAGCTTGAAAGCGACACAACGAGATTTGATCATTTGTAGAAATCCAATTATGAAATCTTGTCAATTTAGACTCCAATGCACATCAGATAGTCCAAGCATCTAATTCACCTAAGAAAAACATGCTTAAAAACGTCAACATAAAGTTGGTGAGTTCATAGGTCAATTTAGATATGAATAATAACCCAAAGGTTTCCAAAGTATATATGACCATTTAATTCCTTAAATGTCCTTTCAATATATATATGATTTCTAAAATCAACAGTTGCAAAACATGCCAGACCATTTAAATCACCAAATAGTCGCCAAAACGTATAACATATGACCACAAGATTTTCCCCGTGATAAAGCAAACTACAACTATCACAACATATAAACTTCCCGTGATAAAACAACAAATGAAAACATCACGAGACCCTGATTACGTTTCCTACGCTCATGACACTGAAGCTCGACAATCTTTCTTGCAATAATATATATTGCAATTTCTGCCCCGATTAGATGTCTAACCCGAAACATCCCCAAATTCGACATGCTATAACGTTCGTTCCCGGTGATAGCTAGTCACCCGAACGGGGAGGTCATTTCCCAAATAGATCTATTTATAACATTCGCGCTCACATAATGTAATTCACAACTACATCTATGCAATTGACAGTTCATGATAAAGGGGCTCAACTTGGGTTATCGCTACTTAGGCAACACGTAATCATAATATAAAATTGATCCACTTGTGTCCATTTATAAAACAATGCATGTTTTCACTCCAAAAATATATAACGAGTAAAAGTGAGGCTATGAAACTCATAATATCCTTTAAAAAAACAATCACATTGTTATAAGATGACCCAGTAAGTAAAGAGTTTGTAGACAAGCATGTATTCCCCCTCGCGGGTTTATAAACATTCAAAAGATTGAAAAGCGAGGTTATGAACTCACATTGATGATGAAGAACGATTGACAGATAGGCATCTAATATGCACAACACGAACGGAAGACGAAGCTGCTCGATCAAGTAGTTGCAACAAATCTTAACTGCTAAGTCCCACTAGCCTAAGATAATGTATTTGTGTTCCCCGATGAATAGTCACATCAACGCTACGAGTTGATGAGATTGATTAACGTTGTATGGTTTGGTGGGTTAGTATAAATAAATAAATTAAAAAGTGAACGCAATGTGGGTAATATATATTCTTTATATATTACTTATGAAAAATAACCCTTATCTAATTCCTACCGTGAATTATATAACAAGGACAATCAATCCAAAGATTAATGAAAAGTATATAATACCTTGCAGGTATTATATAATAAGTGTGAATAATTAATTAAACCAATTAGTTTGACAACCAATTTAATTAATAAAAAGACTTTGAATAATGGTAGACACATGTCTTAACGTTATGGATTAAACAACCGATGCTTGTAACAGTTTATAATCATTATAAAATATAAATAATATTTTATAAAATATATTTCGTTTCTTTGACGGGTCGCGTCTAAAACAGTTCGTCTCATTGTAAAAGTATAGTTTTCGTTCGTTGTCAGGTTATTATACAGTTATATTTTAGTATATCTTTAAAATATAACTTAGTTCCTTTATCGGTTTATAGAATAATAGCAGTTTCTGTGAATCGTAAATATAGTAAATTATATAAATTCCATCATGAATTCTCCGTTTATATAACGCTTTCCATTTTCGAAAAAACTGCGTTTTTCCTTATTTCAATATATGTTGTAATTGTTAACGTGTTAATATTTCAAACACTCGCGTTTTTAGATATAATATATTTATATATTTTATTATATCTAAACTAAACAAAATAATAAACATTATATTTATTTAACCAATTTAAACCACCAATATATATATCCGGTTTCATGTTTATTAAACCTTACGTTATATATATTTATTTGTTGATTTGCTATATAAACTAAACGAACCCTCGTTGTTTCGCTAAACCAAACGCGTCCTTTGTGTCTCTCTCTCTTAAACCAAACACAGCCTTATGTTGTTTTCCTTATGCCAAACGCACCGTATTCAATGTTAATAACCAAAACCAAACACCCCTAGCCGCTGTCACTATACCAAACGCACCCTTTGTTGGCTGTCACAGCCAAACACCCCTTAACTAATCAACCAAACGCCCCTTAACTGTTTATATCAAACCAAACACCCCTTAGCCGCTGTCACAGCCAAACGCACCCTAGGCTGCCCCAACCAAACGCCCTCTTATTCGACTATAACAAATCCAAACGCACCCTACTCGCTGCCAAAACCCATAAACAAACACCCCTATATGGTTATTAAAGCCAAACTTCACCCTTTTCTTGCTATACCACTAACCAACGCACCCTTATCTGTGAAAACAAACAAACAAACGCACCCGCTGGTGGTTTGACCCGACACCCCACGCACCCTTGTGGGTCGTGGTGGCTTCAACCCGGACCAAACGCACCCTCGGTGCCGGCTGCCACAGAAACGAACACCCCTTAGTGGTGTTTCGGTTAAACCATCAACCACGAGCACCCTGCTGCTTTACCACACCGAACGCACCCCTTGGGTTTTTGGGCGTTAAACAACAAAAACCGACGACACCCATGTGCGTGGCTGAGACAAAACCAGTTCGCACCCTGTGTGGCGGTGGCTGTACCGAACAAAAACACCCCTTGGAGGTGGTGTTATCAACCGAACAAACCACAACGCACCCCTTGGTGCTTAGCAAAATCAAACGCACCCTAATTTGTGGGCTGACCCGACAACCCAACGCACCCATTTGTTGTTTTTTATTTGCCGAAACAGCCACCACCGTCGTGGTGGTTTTTTACCACCGAAACAAACACCCTGGTGGTGTTTTAATAACCAACTGCACCCTCTTGGTGCTAAGCCGAAACCACACGCACCTACGGTGGTGATGATGGCATGGTGGTGGCTCGGCTGCCGGAGAGAGAGAGAGAGAGAGGGAGAAAACGGCGCGTGAGAGAGAGAGACCTAGTGGGTTGGATAGATCGGGTGGTGAGGATCAATTTTGGGTTCGGACCACCTATCTCACTATCACCACCCTCTGCAGGGGAGCGCCTTGCTAGGTGCACAGCCTTATCTACACATTCATCACCACCACCTGTGCCATCACCAATACTATCATCATCTGGGTGTCCAACCCAAATCCAGACACTTGGGATAGCCTCCACTCAGGCCCTTGTTGATGCGGTTACTGCCGCATTACCATCACCTCCACTACCACCACTACCACCATCTCTATACATACCACCACCTCTTGACCGTAGGGATGATATTCCAGAGTCCGAGTGGCCACCTCGCAAGAGGTCATGTTTATTTGCTCTAGGCCCCAGGTATGAGGTCGGGGAGAGTTCTACTGCTAGACCTACCAGAGGTCGAGGGGTAGACTATGGGTTTGTCAGCACCTTAGATGCTGAAGAGAGACGATGAGGGATTAAAGAGGTTGGGTATGGTATTAGGGATACTTGGGTGGATCCGGCAGAGGTAGTTCTTGAGATAGCACCTATGACCGTGGGAGAGGTCAATTCTAGGGTTACAGAGCTTGCTGAGCTCCATGAGCATGATACGCAGGACTTATATGCTCTATTAGATGATGCTTAAGATAGTAGGACTCGCATATCACAGCGAGTCATTATGGACTCGCAGCCGGTCGACTTGCTTATGGAGGATAGGATAGCTCATCAGGAGACAGTACTGATTGTAGAGGAGGAGGCCTATGCTTCCCGAGAGGCTTGGGCTCATGCGATAGGATTAAGTCAGGCGGCCCATTATGAGCTTCAGACATACGAGTCCCAGCTCTATGCACATCAGATATAGCTACAGTTGTTGCGTACTCTTATTCAGACATAGCACCAGGTACATGAGACTCGCTCCCAAATGCAGCAGGCTGAGATGGCAGAGCTTCGAGAGACTGATCGTAGGCGTCAGGCACAGATAGTAGAGACTCTCCGTGTGATGAAAGACATGAGGTGAGAGATGGGTGACATACAGGCCGAGTTGTTAGCACTGCGAGAGTAGCAGAGGAGAGCTAGACAACCAGGACCAGATGTTAGAGTTCCAGATCACCAGGATGCTTCTAGAGATGCGGATAGTCACATCTAGTAGTTTATGTCATTTTACTTTGCTAGGCAGTTGTTCAGGCATGTTAAGTATTAGGGGTTCTCCCCGCTAGCATAGCCTTAGATCTTTTGTATTGTATTTTGTGTACCAAAAACTATTTCATGTAAAATTTTCCAAGTTATGAATGAAATAGATGTGTTATGTTGTACTATATACCTCTCTTGTGTTGTTGTCTTATCTGTAAATTATTGTATATCTCTTCATGATAATGACCTTACATTTTGTCTTTTGTGATTTAGATGAATCATGGCACCTGTGACGAGACGAGGACCGAATACCCCACCTAACAACACCAACCCAAACAACATGACCCCAGAATCCGTTCAAGCTATGATTGATCAAGCTCTTCTACGAAACTCCACCAATGGAGATGGAAGCCACAGTTCACACGGGGATAACCGAAGGAATGTGCAAACTACACGCCCTTGTTTCTACGCTGACTTCATGAAATGTCAACCTTTGAACTTCAAAGGAAATGAAGGCGTTGTCGGTTTAACCCGGTGGATTGAAAAGATGGAATCAGTTTTCAATATCAGTGGTTGTGCTATTGAAAATCAGGTTAAGTTTGCCACCTACACTCTGTTAGGGGCTGCTTTGACTTGGTGGAATAGTCAGATAAGAACCTTAGGTCCTGATGCATATTCGATGACTTGGGAAGTACTCAAGAAGAAAATGACGGACAAGTATTGTCCGCAGGGTGAGATCAAGAAACTAGAAATCGAGTTATGGAACCTAAAGGTCAAAGGGAACGATGTTCCAACATACACTGAACGTTTCCAAGAGCTAACCCTGATATGTACCAAGTTTGTTGCTAATGAAACTGAGAAGGTTGACAAGTACATCAGTGGACTCCCTGATAACATTTATGGAAATGTGAAGTCTTCCAGACCCAAGACGTTGGATGAGACTATTGAGTTGGCCAACGACTTGATGGATCAGAAACTCCGCACCTATGCAGAAAGGCAGACTGACAACAAAAGGAAGGCTGATGATTCATCCAGAAACAACCATGGCCATCAACAACAACCCTTCAAGAGACAGAATGTCGCCAAGGTCTACAATATGGGGTCGGGTGAAAAGAAGCCATACGGTGGATCTTTGCCCAAGTACACCAAGTGCCATTTTCATCACAATGGCCCGTGTACTCAGAAATGCCATAAATGTAACAAGGTAGGGTACTTTGCCCGCGACTGCAGAGGTTCTGGCAACGCAAATGTTGCTAATGCTTAGAAGGACAATAGGGCAGTTCCCAATGGGAACAGTTGTTTTGAATGTGGAGCTCCAGGACATTTCAAGAGAGATTGTCCAAAGTTGAAGAATAGGGATGGGGGAAATGGGAATGCACAAGGCTGGGTGTACGCAGTTGGAAATGCAGAGAAGAATGGGAATGAATCGAGGAACCCGGACTCCAATGTCGTCACGGGTACGTTCCTCTTAAACAACCGTTATGCTATCTTTTTTATATGACACTGTGTGGATAGAAGTTTTATATCTCTTGTGTTCAGGTCCTGATTGACTTCGCCCAACTCTATTAGAAAATAGTTATGACATCGAATTAGCTGACGGGAAAATAGTCGGGATAGACACTATTGTACGGGGTTGCACTTTAAATTTCTTAAATCATCCGTTCAACATAGATCTGATGCCCGTAGAACTGGGTAGTTTCGACGTTATTATCGGCATGGATTGGTTAAGAAGGTGTCACGCCGTGATCGTGTGTGATGAGAAACTTGTTCGAATTCCCTATAGGAATGAAACCTTGATTTTTCGTAGTAACGAAAGTAACAATGGCAGAGAATCTCGGTTGACCATTATCTCATGTTCAAAGGCTCAAGAGTACGTGGCGAAAGGATGTCAGATCTTTTTGGCACAAATATCCGCCAAGAAGGAGGAGGACAAGTCGAAAGGAAAGCAACTTAAGGACGTACCAATCGTTCGAGATTTTTCAGAAGTATTTCCCGAGGACTTGTCGGGTCTTCCTCCAGCTCGACCAGTGGAATTCCAGATCGACTTGATTCCAGGAGCTGCACCCGTAGCTCGAGCACCGTATCGATTGGCACCGTCCGAAATGAAGGAATTGTCAGAACAACTGCAAGAGCTTTCCGACAAAGGCTTCATAAGACCTAGTTCCTCACCTTGGGGAGCCCCAGTCTTGTTCGTCAAAAAGAAGGATGGGTCATTCAGGATGTGCATTGACTACCGGGAGTTAAATAAGCTAACAGTGAAGAATCGTTATCCACTCCCGAGGATCGACGATTTATTCGATCAACTCCAAGGATCCAGCATTTATTCAAAGATAGATTTGAGATCGGGTTATCACCAGCTTAGAGTACGAGAACAAGACATCCCAAAGACGGCATTCCAAACTCGGTATGGTCATTTCGAGTTTCAGGTTATGCCATTCGGGCTAACAAACGCACCTGCGGTATTCATGGACCTCATGAACCGAGTGTGCAAGCCCTACTTGGATAAGTTCGTAATCGTCTTCATTGATGATATACTTATTTATTCAAAGGACAAGAAGGAGCACGAAGAACATCTTAAGGCAATTTTAGAATTGCTTAAGAAGGAGAAGTTGTATGCCAAGTTTTCAAAGTGTGAATTTTGGATTCCGAAGGTACAATTTCTCGGTCACGTCATTGATAGCAGAGGTATTCATGTGGATCCAGCCAAGATAGAATCTATCAAGGATTGGGCATCTCCTAAGACACCGACAGAGATCCGCCAATTTTTAGGTCTTGCTGGTTACTATCGAAGGTTTATTGAGGGATTTTCGAAGATTGCTAAATCAATGACGAAGCTTACTCAAAAAGGAATCAAATTTGATTGGGGAGAAAAGGAAGAAAACGCTTTTCAGTTAATAAAGCAGAAGTTGTGCAGTGCGCCAATTCTGGCTTTACCTGAGGGAAGCGAAGATTTTGTGGTCTATTGTGATGCTTCACACAAGGGTTTAGGTGTTGTATTGATGCAGAGAGAGGGTGATTGCCTATGCTTCTCGACAATTAAAAATTCATGAGAAGAACTACACCACTCACGATTTAGAACTTGGATCGGTGGTGTTTGCTCTAAAGATATGGAGACATTATCTATATGGAACCAAATGCACCGTGTTCACCGACCATAAAAGTCTACAACACATTCTTGACCAAAAGGAGCTTAACATGAGGCAACGCCGTTGGCTAGAATTGCTAAGTGATTACGATTGTGACATTCGTTATCACCCGGGGAAGGCAAACGTAGTGGCCGACGCATTGAGCCGTAAGGAACGGATTGAGCCATTGCGGGTTCGAGCCTTAGTTATGACTATTGGCTTGGATCTTCCCAAACAAATACTAAAAGCTCAGATCGAAGCCCTGAAACCAGAGAATCTTGAGAAAGAAGATGTAGGTGGTATGATCAGAAAGGATATACCCATGAAAAGGTTGGATACCGCGCGATGGGAACATTATGTTTAAATGGCAGAAGTTGGTTACCTTGCTACGGTGACTTAAGATCCGTGGTTATGCACGAATCCCACAAGTCTAAGTACTCTATCCATCCCGGTTCTGAAAAGATGTACCAAGACATGAAAAAGCTATATTGGTGGCCTAATATGAAAGCCGACATCGCCTACATTGTTAGCTAAGTGTTGGTCATGTGCAAAAGGTCAAGGCCGAACATCAGAGGCCATCAGGATTGTTAGTACAACCAGCAATACCCGAGTGGAAGTGGGATAATATCATGATGGATTTTATCACCAAGCTTCCTAAGTCGTCACAAGGTTTTGACACCATCTGGGTGATTGTGGATCGACTTACAAAATCTGCTCACTTCTTGCCAATAAGGGAGAATGATCCATTGGACAAGTTGGCAAGGTTGTACCTGAACAGGATAGTAGCAAGACACGGAATACCTGTTTCAATCATCTGTGATCGTGATGGGAGGTTCACGTCAAATTTCTAGAGATCATTTCAGAAAGCTTTGGGTACAGATCTGAGTATGAGCACAACATATCATCCAGAAACCGATGGCCAGAGCGAGAGGACTATTCAAACTCTCGAGGACATACTACGTGCTTGCGTGATCGATTTTGGAAAGGGCTGGGTTAAGCATTTGCCATTAGCCGAATTTTCGTATAACAACAGTTATCATGCTAGCATAAAGGCCGCATCTTACGAGGCACTTTATGGCCGAAAATGTTGATCACCTGTGTGCTGGGCCAAAGTTGGAGAAGCTCAACTAACTGGTCCGGAAATGATCCAAGAAGCAATAGAAAAGATCGTCATGATCAAGTAGAGAATTCAAGTTGCTCAGGACCAACAAAAGAGCTACGCTGATTTGAAGCAAAAGCCGATGGAGTTTGAAGTTGGGGATAGAGTTATGATCAAGGTCTTACCTTGGAAAAGGGTTGTACGATTCGGTAAGCGGGGCAAGTTGAACTCGAGATATGTCGGACCTTTCAAAGTGCTAGCCAAGGTTGGGAAGGTTGCCTACAGGCTGGAACTTCCTCAAGAATTGAGCAGGGTTCACCATACTTTCCATGTGTCTAATCTGAAGAAATGTTACGCTGACGAACCATTAGTCATGTCGTTGGAAGGAATTCACGTTGACGATAAGCTCCAGTTTGTGGAAGAGCCCGTTGAAATCATGGAACGGGAGATCAAACGATTAAAGCGAAGCCGGATACCATTGGTTAAGGTTCGCTGGAACTCTAGGAGAGGTCCTGAGTTCACCTGGGAACGTGAAGATTCGTTCAAACAGAAATACCCACAGCTTTTCACAAACCGGGCTTCGTCATCCACTACAAGGTCTTAAGCTTTGAGGACAAAGCTCTTTTAACGGGTGGAGACTGTAACATTTCTCAATTTCAGGTCATTTTACGACTCAACGGGTGGAGACTGTAACATTTCTCAATTTTAGGTCATTTTACAACTCCTATTATTCTTCACTATTTATTTTAGAGGTCCAATACATGCGTTTAGCTTTTTAATTTAACTTTTATATGCAAATCGCGTTAGATCTAAAATAATCATTTAGCGTAAACAGACACCAAATACATTAAGGTTTTATTCAAGCAAGTGTTAGGTAATATGAAGAATGTATAATTATGACTTTGCTGCGCGCTTTATTTTTATTGGTCACAGTATAGGCTTACGTTTCGCAATTAAAATAACCTTTGACAAATACCTCGGAAATACCTAGACTTACCTAGACTCAAACCCAATACCGCACTTTTAATCCTTAAACATAAAAATTTATGTCAATTATGTGTTCATATGTCACTTTGGGCCAAAAATGGACAAACGCAAACCCATAAACCACTCGTCCCAGTATGGTAAATCAACTAGGAAATCTTCTTATTGTCCCAACTAAGTACATGTACACCCTAAGTAATTAAAACATGTCCTTAATGTCTCCAAATTAGCTTAATGTACATTGGGTAATAACCATTTGTCTCTTTTGTGTCTTATACCGGCAGGCTAGCCACGAACACACACACACCAAACCATAAGATTTCCAAATCCAAAGTAAATTCTTATACAATAAATCTTTAATTAAGGATTGGACATGAGTATTATCAATATCAAGAGGACTAACTAGAAAACCTTAAAACTGCCTATTAGGGCATGGTTTAGCTTTGGATTAGGACTAGAGAACTAACTAGGCTCAAAGCCTATATATCCGGGCCAATCCTAACTTGACATACGAACACTTCTTTGAAAACGCCTTAAAACACCCAAACCTCTCTTTCAATTCAAGGCAAAACCATCACAGTTCCTCTAATTGTTTCGTTTCATAGAAGACTCTGCCAGATACCATAAATCGAAGCCCAAACCCACCCATCACATATACTGCTAAGCTCGTTGATTCAAAACACACAAGTAATACTAGAAATTCATTGTATTAAGTCATAAGAGGGTATACGAGCCAAGGCTCGGTTATTTGATAAGCTTTGGAGCTTTGGGTTTGGTTATTCGATTATGTATACATTTGGGTTGCCATATTCTACTCGGCTGTAAACATGAAATCACGCTCAGCTAGGACCCTTGTAAGTCAAGTCCTAACTCGTGTACATTCATATCTCATTCGTTTTCCTCTTATCTAGTCGTATGGATCACGATAACTTGTGTTTAACAAGTTAACGTGAGCGTGAACATGCATGGTTCAACCCATGCATGGTACACATACATATGAATACGTATACAAGACTTGTGTGGTGCTAGGACATGATAAAGTATGTACAAAATGATTAAATATGGGCTAGACGTTTTCATTTAACTTCGAGTAAGGAAGCCAACGTAAATACTATCACTTATACTCGAAATACATAAAACCTATACGTAAACTTTACATGAAATCATAATGGCTAGGCTTGGGAAAGAGTATACTAACTTGTTAAATGATTGCATGTGATAAATCGCGACTAAGAAATTCTAAACAAGTTTGTTTTGGTGCTAGTGGTCCTAACGAACCCTTAACTTCATTAACGGGCCACTAATGGGTCTTGTTGGGCCAAACGGTCCACTAACGGACGTTAATGGGCCCAACAGTCCGTTAGTGGGGACCCATGGCTTATTATTAAGCTCACTTGAGCTTATAGAAGGGTTAAGAAGCTTATTAAACTCGTTGGATAGTAAGTCATGCATGAAAAACCTTAACAGGGCCACTAATGGGCTCTTTAAACCCAAACAGGCCCAACATGTCGTACCGTGGGTCCCACAGCTTATTGAGAAGCTCACCGAGCTTATTGAAGGTTTTTGAGAGCTTATTGAACTTAGTTGTATAAATGTACGCCCTTAGAAACCATACCGGACCTTAATGGACCTAATGGTCATTAGCGAGGCCCAATATGGGCCCAACAGCCCCTAATAAGCTCGAACAGCTTAATTGAGAGCTTATACAGGTTTATGGGCTTATTATAAACTTAGAAAGCTAATGGACCTAAATGGATCAAACCTAAAGACTTAAAATGCTATTCGGGATTCTTAATGGGCCCAAAAGCCCATTACCGAAGGTTTTTAGCTTATTGAATAAGCCATAAGGTGAAAACAGCTTAATCAGGCCTAGAAGTGCTAATAAGGCTAGAAAGATAAATTAAATATGTTATTAGACCCTAATGGACCCTTTGAAAACCTTTCGGGCTAGAGTTATTAGGCTAACGAGTCCAATAAGCTCAAATAAGCTCATCCGAGCTTATTATTAAGCCAAACAGTTTCAATAAGCTTAAATGAGCTTGATGGGAGCTTATGTGCTTTTAGAATCCTTATTGGACCTTTAATTGGCTTAATGGACCTTAACGGACCCAACAAGCCCAATAAGTTAAAATAAGCTCATCTGAGCTTATTTATAAGCTGCCACAACTTATGTAGCTTATTGGAGCCTAATGAAACCTTTTACCACTTTTCAAAACTTAATTGGGCTTAGAATGCAATTTTTACAAATTAAGGGACCAAAAGTGTCAGATTATAAACTTAAGGGTTAAAACTGTCAAAACTGAATTTTATAAAGTCTAGGGACTGTTTTGCCATCTCTGAAACATGAGGGAGGAAAACAAATACAGTAAACATGTTCACCACCACACAAGCGATAATAGTATATATGAATTAACAATTTGTTGTAGTTTATGCAATAAGTCGGTAGCCTAAACTTGTAGACTAAGACTGGCCATATTTACTTAGGTATTTGACGGTGTGATTCATTTGTCATACTTGGATATATTTATCATTCATAGAGGATTACCTACTAAGGTGAGTTCATAACCTCATGCTTTACAATTATTTAAATGATTTACATCTTTGGGGTGAGAACATGCTTTGTTTTACAAATTGGACGCAAGTGTACATTTTATACAATGATTACGTGTTTGCCTAAGTAGTGTAACCCACTGAGCCATTATATGAACTGTTCAATTACAAAATTGTGAGTGCGAGTGTTTAAATAGATCTATTTGGATTTGACATCCGTTTAGGTGAGTAGGGCTCACTGTGACGGTTAGCCAGACAACAAGTTATTACATGTCAGATTTGGGATGTTGCGGGTGTAGGCACATTCTTTCCGGCATGTGGGTAAATTTATTGCATTCATACATGTCGAGCTTCATGTGTCATCGAGCTTAGGATAAGTAAATCCTTTTTTATGATGATTGCATCTGTTTGCTTAATCTTACACTTAGAACTCTTGTGGTCCTTCCACTTGATTTACATAAAACCTTAGATACACCAAACTTTATGCTTGACTGTTTTAGCATCTTTTTCTCAGGTTCAATAAGGGCACGAAGGTGCCAAGAAAATTGGGGGTCACTCTATGGAGAGTTCGTTAGTACTAAAGATTTGGGGCGTAATTACATTTTAGGAACATTTGTCTATAAACCGAATTCTTTAACTTATATCGTTCGAACATTTGATAGCCTTGGAGTTATGTAATGAACAAGTATTTTGTTAAATCAATGTATCTTTTTTAAAACCGACACGTATTTGTGGTCGTTATCAATATCTTGTGCTATTGATCTATGAAGTAACGCCACTTAGGATAATTCAATATTACCAATGATACCAGATTGGGTGGTGTTATCAACTACGAAATGTTTTTTTTTCTGTGGATAATTCAATTTTGGTTCGTCGGAGAGTTGCGATGACGCGAAATCTTGGCTATATTTAGCCCATGCAGTTTCGTGTTTTGTTAGTTTTGAGCTTATTGTTTTCTTATTGTCCATAGGATAGAAACATACTTTCAAAAATATCCAATTTAGTAAATGTACTATTTTAATTATCAATTTAGGTATTGAAGCCGGTTGGGTTATACATATTTAGTAAACTTAACTGGATAAATATCCAAGTGTTTAATTTTCTTTCCCACTTGTTAAATCCACTTAGGATTTTTTGACCCATTAATTTCGGGTTTGAATAATCCACTCCCGATACATATTTGTTTTATTTACCCATTGTTTAATAGCACCCATTTCTCCCCAAATGAAATCCATAGCTCGTTTTCTAACAAATCAGAACCCTGATTCATTTTCCCTCAACAAAAAACCCTAACCCATTTTCACCCATTAATAGTATGTCTTCTTCTTCTTTCATTCTTAATTTGCTATCTAATCCACATTTGTGATAATGATGCTCCCATTATTCAAATGTGTCTAACTTTCAAGGACTCATTTAATCCGGCAATGATATTTCTTGTTTGCCCTAATCGTTACAAACGAGGTAAGAAGAAATGTGACAAGTGGTATTGGTTTAATCCAGAGATTATTATTCCGCTGTGCAAGTTTATTAATCATTGTTACTATATCCTAGATTAGTCTTAATAACGTGAATTAAATATGAAGATCAAACGTTAAGAGATGATAGAGGCGCTTGAAATCGAATTGAATGAAGATTACTCAATTGCAAAAGTGTTTATCTTCTTTGACCTTTTTGAAGTCAACATTTCTTGTATTTGCTATCTTTGTGTCTTTGGTGTTTGATATCAAATAGTATCTATATGTGTTGTTTTAGAAGTGTTAGTGTAGAAGTGTTGGTTTAGGTGTCTTTTGTAGTCACTAACTTTTGTATCACTAGTTTGAATCAATGAAATGGTTTAGCAGTTTGTGTTCTCAATTTTAAAGCTTTGTATTTGTATATAAAAGACAGATTATAAAACAACAAAATATACATCATAATTTCATTACCAATGCAAATCAAGACATGTTGGGGGCAACCCTATTGTTTATCACACCATAGCGTGCATACCAAAACATAAAGTATTGTTGTTATTATATGCTAGGACCACCATCCATGTGAACAAAATAATGGTGTCGACTAACACATTGATAAAAGCAACGTAAAGCAATAAACAAAGTTTTTAAGGACTAACATCAAAGGCTTTGTTAGGTGTGGAACATGTTCCTTTATAATCAAACTTGAAGTTTTTTCCTTGTTGCTTTGCTATCCTCTTTGATCTTCCCCTATTCTTAACAAAGGTTCTAAAAGGTTGTGGTTCTTGAGTAGCTTTTCTCTTAGATTTCCTTTGGTTTTTTAGTACCTCAGATTTAGTATCCAAAGACTTTCTTCTGTCTTATGAAGGTTTAGCAACATCAACAACTTGGCCTTGGTTTTCTACACTTGCAGCAATGTCTTGTGAATGTGCAACAACATCCACCACTTCAGCTTCCATCAAATTCCCATCTTGTTCATTTTCAACAGTTGCATCAATGTCTCTTAAAGCTGGTTCTTCACAAAAAAAAATTGTTTGGTTGGTGAGATTAAATGAGATAGAGGCTCTTGTTCTGTGAAATAATCATCTATTGCTTCCATTACATTCTCGTATTCTTCAAGTGATAATTCTTGATCAAAATAGTTAGCCCTTGCCTCCCATTCTGATTCTTGTCTTTCTTTATCTTCATATATCTTTTCCTCTTCCATTGCCTGCTGGATTGCTTATGTATCTAACCTTTCTTGATGTTCTTTTTTTTAATAATTCTCTGCTCTTCCTGTTGATCCAGAAGATCTTGGATATACTCATGCTCCATACACTGCCTTATCTCATCTTCATCCATAAACTGGAAACCTGTGGAAACTAGAAGGAGGGGGGGTTGAATTGTTTACAGGTTTGTTTTACGTTTTAAAAGTTTGCTTTCAAAATACTTATATTCGAGTTGTATGTTCTACCAATCAACAATGTGAATCAACAATGTAAATATCTAAACTAATACTAAATAACAATCACAACAATATGTAAAGAGATGAGAGAAGGAACAATCAAATCACGACACCAAGATTTATAGTGGTTCGGCTACGAAGCTCTACTTCTCCCTACTCCACTCTCCGAGTATCCTACTCGAGATTTTACTATGTCAACAAGCTCCCTTCAAGAGGAGAAAACTGTTTACATGTCGCTTACGTTATTTTCCGACACTAAGCTAAATGTCGAGTCCTAATCTTAGCTAGAACCAATCTACCACTTCACAAACACTATACAATCACAAGATCTACACTATCGGATTTACACACAATCCGAGTCACACAATTACACAAGATAATTACAACTGAGATTTGATACTTAGAAGAAGAGAGGAAAGATTACTAAATAACAATTCGTTTCTTGACGAATACAAATGTTCTTCTCTTGCACTTGATAGAGTAGAGAGATGAGAAGAAGAGATTAGATCACTTGAAACAAGATCAAACAATGTTAGTGATCAAGAGATTTAGTGAGAGAAAGAAGGTTTTTAGAGAGAGAAAGAAGACTGGAAAAATTCATGCAAAGAGGTATATTTTTCTGCCAGAAATAGTGTAGTATTTTAGACAGGAATTCCAAAATGGTATCTGTGGCGCCCGGCGGTCCTAGATATATCTGGGGGTTGCCAGACGTATAAGGGGGCTGCCCAGTAGACTCCGCTCCTGTTTTTGTCTTTTTGTGGGGAATGTTGTATCTCGTATGGAAGCTTTCATTTTAGGGGGAAATTTTGAATTTCAAATTTAGATTTTAAATAAAACTTTTCTTTTAAAATACACAAAAATGTTACTAAAGTTTGCCTAAATGTTCACCTAAGTTACTAAAGTTTTTTTTTGTTACAAAAGGTTACTCAAATTTACTCAAGTATACGGGTGAATTTTTTTAAGGGTAAATAAACCAAATAATAAGCCTCTTTGAAAAGGTTCAATAACCAAAAAAATAAATCCGTATACTTGAGTAACCTCTTTGTAACTGTTTTAAAGGTTGAGTAACCCAAATGATAAATCCGTATACTTGAGTAACCTTTTTGTAACGGAAAAAACTTTAGTAACTTAGGTGAACATTTTGGCAAACTTTAGTAACATATTTGTGTATTAACACATTAAAATATTTTGTATATTTATTTTTGTGAAAATACTTTTGTAAAAATATAATGGTTAAGAAAAAATATTTTCTTGATCACTAATCATGCTAATTGATTTAGCTTGTCTATACCTAAGTGATTATTTAATCTTAGAAATGGCAATTTTACCAATTAATAATTTGTAAACGTTTATTTTTATCGCCAATACATTTCTTTACATTTTGTTATTATCAAAAACATTGAGAGGTCGAAAAAATATAAATACTGTTTTTGACAATATTTGTATTAACAATCTCCTCTTTTTGATGATGACAAAAATATAAACTCATTTTGTAATTTAAAATTAAATATTTCAGTTATTTAATGAGTTTCATTCCATTTTATCCCCCTTATATAATGCGATCTTATATAATATATATATTATATATGTATATATTATATTAAAATATATATATTTTATATAATATATCTTTTATATATATATATATATATAATATATATTATATAGTAGGGATCCAGTGAGACGTAACTAAAATAAGAAGTGGAGGGAGAAGTGAGTTTAAAAACCACATATTGAAGATTGCAAACGACTTGCATTAGATGCATGCTTCTATTCATTTAGATGCACATTTTCAGTTTTAGGGGCTAGTTTAATTTGAGTGTAGACGGTTTGCAAATTGAGTTTCATGATATCAGCATGTCTAGAGGAAACAAAAAACCCAAGTGAACTCATGAAAATGCATTTAATATAGTATATGATCTAAATAAAAGCTAGAAAACACATTATGAAGCATATAATGCATCTAAAAATTATCTAGAGATGCATCTAATTTAAGTCGATGCATCTCGGTATAAGCGGTTCTAATACTTTTTCTTCTTGTTTTAAGAAAACTTCTCTCTTGATGAGTATAACTCTATATATATATATATATTATAATATATATGATTTAACTATATACACACACCACACATAATATTTACTTATATATATATTATATATCACCTATATATATATATATATACATATAATACATATATACAAATAAATATATATATATATATAATATATATATATATTTTATATATATATATCTACTTATTAAATATATATATATATATATAAATATATATTATATATATATTATGTATATATTATAGGGGACGTTCTTTGCAGAAAACCAGTTTATTGTACCGAACTTTACCAGAACCCTTTGGACAATGAGAATTTAAGTATCATTAAATTTTTTTATTTAATTTAAAAGGGCTAATAGTACAAAAGATTTTCTACTTTTCTATTTAATTTTATATAAAAAAATGTTATAAACCTTAAAATTTTTGAAATTAAAAAAATATTTAATTTATATTTTTTCTGCTATGCATTGTTTTTGAAAGTTAAAAAAAAAAATATTTGAAGGAGAAAAATACAGGTGCCGTTATATGTTTTTTTTATTGTAATTTTAATATGTTCCTTTTTGTTACAATGTTTCAAATAAAAGTTGTTTTGCTTTAAACATGTATTTGCACCTAGTTTTCGGTAGTACATCTTTATCTTTGAAATTATAAACAAAAGACATAAAAATATTAACAAACTAAAAGATAATTGTTAACATACACAACATTTAATATCAAATGAAATTACAATTAAAATACAATTGTATCTAGTTAAATACTAGATGTGAAAGTCATCAAAAACATGTGTTGCCACTCTTCCATAAGAATATCATATAAACGGTTTTGTGCACGCTTCACTTTCTCATCAACTTCATTAGAACATACGAGTACCCTTCCAGAACATATGTGCACGCTGCATTTTCTCATCAAAATTATTAGAACATATGTGCATGCCTTTAAAAAACAATTACGAGTACCCCTTCCAGAACCTATAAACAAATATATGTTTAGAGTTTTAGTCCAAACTTTTTACTACATCTAGACGTGATATCCATAATTCTAACTACCTACTGAGAATGAACAATAAAATAATGATCCATAATTTTAACTAATGAACAATAAAATGATGATTAGTAGGTTGATTGTCATAAAATACAAAGTAAAATTCAATCTACAATGAAAAAGGAAGTAAAACATCAAGTCTTTTGTATCTTTTCATCACACTAGCATATTTGATTCACACTAACATATTTGATTCATTAGGAATATTTGCACGCCTTCGAGGAACATGTATATTTAAGATGACCATATAAACTTCGTAATTAAAGCACCGAAAACACGATCCATGTCTCGAAACAAAAACTAAAGATTACATAGTTAATCATATTAGCTATAAAAATCAATCAATAAAACATAACATACATGCACAAATATTGTTAATCATATTGACTAAAGGAGTGTAGGACAAATACTGACGTAGTTCATTAGTCTGACTTACGAGTTACTACTGTAGAGCTTTTTCATTACAATTAGTCACTATATTCAAACACTATATTATTATACTTAACATCTTAAAAAAAAACATAGAATTTTTGGTATTCTAAACTCGATCTTAAGAACAGAAAAAGGCATAGATTTTGGTATTCTAATTAATACAAGTAGGATGTTCAAAAACACCACTCAGCCTGCTTCCTTATTCAAAATGGCATAAAAATAAAAGATCATCAATAAACCTTGAAACCTGTTAGAAGTTAAACATAGGAAGATCAATAACAAAAGCATTCTTTAAAGTCACACGTTAACTCGTTATCCCATAACACTATTGAATAAATCTATTAAAATAAAATCAACAACAAAATACACAATTTGAATTAATCTATTAAAATAAATTACCTTTCTAATAGAAGATCAAGCCACTTATACGATGATAATTTAAGGATGATCAAGGTTACACATGCTTCATGGTGATAATTTTTAAATCCTTACACTGCTTAGTAGATTTACGAACAAGCAAAGAGGAGATACTGGCCTACTGATTTTTACCATATTTCATAACAGCGGCTTTAAGGATCTCATCTTTGGTGTTCTTCCAAACACTACCTTTTATCATTATCCTCATCCGAACCAATTATAGACCTGAACCAATTATATAGACCTGAACCAATTAATGGTATACAATCGAATCAATTGTGGTTTTAATTTACTTTTGATGATTGTTAAAAAAAAGTATATAGTGGTGTTCAGTAATTTTTCTTGAGACAATAAGACATATTCAAATTACTATGGCTGTGAAAATAATAAGGAATAGAGATGGTGGCTAGGGTTTTATGAGAGAGAAAAAGAGATACTATTTTTCTGGATCTTATCAAATAAAATAAAAGCCGGTTTAAAATTAATTTAAGTGTAATACCCATAACACCCTTTCAGTCTTTTGTCTAATTAAAAAAAGAACCTTCATCTTTTATTTAATTGCATTTTCAACACTTTTA